>CAUYRT010050095.1:0-21550 GCA_963574885.1 Lepilemur ruficaudatus
TGTTATTTTGTTCAGTTGGCATGAACGGCATGTGAGGTGGGTGGGGAAACAGGGCAAGCATGATTTTTAATGGCTAATTATAGGCAAGAAATTTAGTCTCAGAGATGTTTTCCTCCAATAGTGCATAGTCATGGAGTGTATCTTAGAACTGCAAATACTATGCTATTCTCATTTGGTCATACTGCGTGGGAATGGAAGTGAAAGACCAGAACAGGAGCTGGGTTTGAATTAGAAAACATGTGCGGCCAAGATCTCCTGTAAAAAGCGCCAGGTTAGGTACAGAATTGGAATTACCTTGTAAAGTGTTTGCATTGATCATATTGACTAGGTTATTGCTAATGTGAACTTGATAATCTTGTGGTGTGGAGTGACAAGCTTTGAGAGAGACTCATTTCACTAGGGAAACCTTAGAGATTTCTTTCATGATCACATTTATATTAAATATTTCCTTTAGAAAATGTTTTCCCACTTATGATATAGATTATTTGGAATTGATTGAGTATTCCCTTTTAGATTTCATGGGTAACTCTTTTTATTGTTTTGGAATCAATTTTGTATTATTATATCTTGCCTTGTGCAGTACTTTATAATCTGTAGCTTAACTTTCTATGGGAAGGATAACATTCAGAAGAGGAGAATGGAGGACAGGTAAACATTTTAAGCATTTTTATGTGACTATAGCTATTTTGTTGGCTTCTAACATAGATCTACGATCGAATTCTGTCAGTTTCCTCTCGAGAGGGCGAGACGATTGAATTGGATAAACCTGTGATGGCGGAGGGGAATGTGGAAGTCTGGCTCAATTCTCTCTTAGAGGAATCCCAGTCCTCATTACATCATGTGATTCGCCAAGCAGCTGCAAATATTCAAGAAACAGGTTTCCAGTTAATTGAATTTCTTTCATTCTTCCCTGCTCAGGTCAGTGTATTGAAATTGGAAAGTATTTTTTATAAACCAGTCTTCTTAAGTCTCAGACATTGTCTATTGTAAGCTTCACAAATGGCTATAATTTAACTCTAGACCAATATTAAAATTTTCACTAAATATAGATAACTATAATGATTTCAACTACAGATTATATGGTCATATATAGAGAAACTTAAATGTGTATTTGGGTTGTAGAGATATTTGATGTATTTTCTTTAACTTAAGACAGTTTTTCCCCCTATGGAAAATCTTTATGTGACAATGTGTATAAATCACAAAAATGTACCTAGTGGATACTTTACTAGAAAAATGAAAATATATTTTAGCATAAAATACAGGAAGCAATGTTTTTTTAGTCATTGTGATCAATAAAGATTTTGTGAGCATCTATTCTGTGTAAACACTGTGCTAGTTTGTGCAAGTTTAAGACATTCTTTACCTGCAAGAAATTTACCATCTATCTAGGAAGAAATGTGACTTAAACATAAATGACTTAAAACTACAAGAAGTAGAGTTCTCATAGGTCGTGAAAGAAGGTATGAAGTTGATGTTATCAAGGCTTTATACTTTCATACTAATCACAACTATTCATTATGTTCTACTTTCTATTTGAATGTATAAATATGCCACACATACTCATAAGCCCTTTTTTATTTCCATAAGGTTGGGTTATTAGGAATTCAAATGATATGGACACGAGATTCAGAAGAAGCCCTTAGAAATGCCAAGTTTGATAAAAAAATCATGCAGAAAACCAATCAGTCTTTCCTGGAGCTACTAAACACACTGATAGATGTCACCACGAGGGATCTGAGTTCCACAGAGCGGGTGAAATATGAGACTTTGATTACTATTCATGTGCACCAACGGGATATCTTTGATGAGCTGGTAAATTCTTTATAAATACTGTGGCATATCCAGAAAAGCAAATCCTAGACGCTATCTGTGTTTACCCACTAGAATCAGTTTCATTGAATTCGGGGAAAAGGTTAAATCTGGGCAAAGAATCATCTTCATAATCAGAGCTTGTTGTCAGATTTTCTTTTCAGTCCTTAACTGAAATGTCAGTCATATTCCAATGATCTATGCTAAGATGTTACTGAGGCAATTAGACTTTATTTTACAATTCTTTATGTGATTATTTTTAATGTTAAAATGTCATATAGCGTCCTGAAAAGCTTCCATTTGTCTTTTTCTCCTTTTAGCTATTAATTGAAGATTACCAGTTTCTTGCTACAGAAATTATTAGTAATATTGCTGGTAGAGCTGTCTAGGACCTTTTGAAAAATCACATCCTTGACAAGTTTTGCTACATTTTATGTCATTGATTGCAAATGGTCTTTCCTAATATAGCTTGTGACATTCAGGTGTCATGCAGGTTTTTGCCTTTAAGGAGAGAATAGAATGGAAAAAGAGAGTTTAGTAGCTGTAGGAAATGTGAAATGTGAAAAGAAATGAAATGAAATTTGTCCTTTACTGTAAAATATAACATCAGATAAGAGAGGCAAGAAGCTCTTATTTTCATAATAATTTCTTGGATTGTGTCTCACCCCATTACATAAAAAAGATTATGAAAGATTGGTCCTGATGTGATGGAAATAAATGCAGCGCATTCAAGCTATTGTGTGCTAATCTCCTAACTTAATAGTTAAGCACACTATTTGCCACTCTGAGAAATAAAGGGCTCAGGGTAATTTTAGATGTCTTATTTGTCAAAGAAAAATGATTAAAGTGGCTTAAAATTTTGGTTAAAAATTCAGACAAAAGCATCACTAGGCAATAACTCGTCATTTAGATGTTAGAAATTTTGGCCCCATGTAATTCCTAGGAAAAATAATTAATGTATTAAAAAAAAACTCTCAACAATGTACTTTGTCATCATCTTAAGAGATGTCTTTTTCCTGATGAGATTGTTTAGTCCTGTCTCTGTATGCCAAAACATGTTTTTCATAGATTATATTTCATGACTAGGACTATGGTAGTAGTGGGCATTTAAGGGTGAAATGTAAGAAACGAATATCTTATTATAAAAATATGTAATGCCAATTAAATGGGAAGGGAATAACTAGGGGTTGCTCTTGAATTTTCCTTTCCCCGTATCTTCTATCAGTAAATGAACGGGTTGGCTGGTGATAGGGTTGACATCTCTGAACTAGTCGGGTTGTCTTTGAGTTCTGTGTATTTCACTTTATGATCTACATGAATGCTAATGTGCAAGTTTAATAAGTGATTCTCATCATAGCTCTAACATATAGCTTTTGAATTTCAGTGTCACATGCATATCAAGAGTCCTAAGGACTTTGAGTGGCTGAAACAGTGCAGATTTTATTTTAATGAAGATTCTGACAAGATGATGATTCATATCACAGATGTGGCTTTCATATACCAGAATGAATTTTTAGGCTGCACCGACAGGCTTGTCATCACGCCACTCACAGACAGGTGACGGGAGGGCTCTGATTCCTCAGCCTCTCTGCTCCCACCCTCCCCTGCTGCTTTTATTCTCTTGGGTTGTTCAAGGGATTTTTGCTCAATGTCTCTTTAGGATTTACTGGCTCCTTGATATTAAAACCTTTGAAATCTAGTATTTTTAGCTTTATGCCTGTGACTTCATCTGGGAATTAGGTTTGTGACTGAAATAGACCTTTCTTCCTTTGCCTTCAGTCTTATAAATGTGAAGTTTAAATGTATCTGTGGACGTTGAATGGGGAAGGAAGGGAATTAATTGCTGTGTGTCACTAGGTACAAATCACCGTGGGCCTTGAGGGATGCTTCAGTACCTTTTCATTACTGAGAAAGAATTAAGATGGTTTTTTTTAGCAGGAAAGAAATTGAGTATCAATGCAGGTGAAAAGCAGGGACAGGCACCTGGCTGGGCATTTGGAGGTGTTAGTGAGAGCGTCACTGCAGACCCCCTAGACTGTCTCCTCATTTGCAAGATAAACTAGGCTGTCTCCAAAGGTCCTTCCAGGAATGACACTCTGTAATTCTCTTAGTCTAATTTGAACATTGTGGCATCGTTGTGGCAACATTGTATATTCTCTGTTCAGGGATGCACTGAATCTCTATTGTCGCATCATGTTGTGTGCATGTAACATCACATCACACTGTACCCCATAAATGCATGTAATGATGACTTGTTAATTAAACATACTATTCATTTAAAAAGTGTGAAGAGTTACCAAATAGGAATTTCCCTTGAAACATGGTTATCTCACATCTCCTCGCCTTCAAACCTCCAGGACTTCCTTCCCTTCTTCTCTCTCCACTGAAGGCCTTGTCTCCTGTTTTATTGAGAAGACAGATGTGGTCACAGGAGAGACTGTGCACTCATCTTCCACTACCACGTCTGTTAACCTGGGCACCTCTCCCCACGAAGTCTCTTTCTCTCCTGGTTTTCCAGATAGATCATCTGAGCTGCCATCCAAAGCCAACACCTCCACTGAAACCACGATTTCCCCTCTGGGTGCAGCATCAATTTTCACTTTCTAGTGGATCATTTTCATCAACATACAAACACGCTGCAGTGCCTCCACACAGAAAACCCTACTGCGACGGCTCCAGTTTCCTTCCAATTCCTGTGCTCCCGTCAAAATCCCTCGAAAGCACAGTTTCTCTCCACCTGGTTTGTTTTGAACTCACCCCAAGCACTTGGTGTTAGTTTTTATTTTTTGCTGCCCTAACAAATCGCCGCAAATTTAGAAGCTTAAGCAATACAAGTTTACTATTTTTACAGTTCTGTACATCAGAAATCTCACACAGGTCTCACTGGACTAAAATCAGGTGTCAGCAGGCCTGTGTTCCTTCCTGGAGACTCCAGTGGGGAATCTGTTTCCTGCTCCTTTAGGTGGTTGGCAGAATTCCTTTCCTTGTGGTTATAAGACTCAGGATCCCATTTTCTTACTGTCAGCCGAGGGCTTTTCCAGCTTGAGAATGCTGCCTCAGTCCTTGACTCTCCACCCCTTCCTCCGTCTCCAAAGCCAGCAGCGGTGGGTTGAGTCACTCTCATGCTTTAAATCTCTCCTCCTTCTTCTGTCTCAGGTCTCCCCACCCTTCTGCTTCTCTCCTTCCCTTTTAAGGACTCATGACATTACATTGGGTCCACTGGGTAATCCAGGATAATCCCTCCATCTCAACGTCCTTACCATTAATGACATCTGCAAAGTCCTTTTAGCCATGGAAGGTAATATGTTCACAGGTTCCAGGGATTAGAAGGTAGACATCTTTGGGGACCAATATTCTGATGACAACACTTTCCCATCACTCTGATAAAATAGCTCTTGTGAAAGTCACCCTGACCTTTGGGTTGCTAAATCCAATGGTTCTTTCTGGATCTCGTCTTCCTTGAACAATCAGCAGGATTGGCACAGTCCATCATTCTGTCCTTTTTAATGCAATTTCTTCACATGGCTTCTGGAACACCACACTCACCTGGTTCCTCATTCTGGTCTGTTTGTCCCTTCATACCTGTTCCTACTGGTGGTTCCTCTTCACCTTTGTGACCTCTTCAACAAAGAACATTCCAGGGCTCTTTTCTTCCCTGTCTCTTAAGTGATCCCACATGGCTTTAAATACCACTAGATGTTGACCTCAAATCTCTGCATCCATCCAGGGCTTCTCTCCTGAATTCCAGACACGTATATCCACCTGCCTACGCTACCTGTCCACTTGGATGCTTACAGGATATTTTACCTTAGCAGGTTTGATTGTCTCCCACAAAAGCACCCTCCTGTCATCTCTGCATTTTAGTAAATGGCCATTCCATGTTATCAGAGCGGTGGGGGAAGTGTGATAGTCAGAATAATGGTCTTTCCAAAGATGCTCATGTCCTAATCCCTGAAACCTGCGGCTGTTACCTTCCAGGTGTTCAGTCCAACAATCCTTGGAGCATCCTTGCAGCCATGCTTTCTCCCTCACCTCATTATCCAATCTGCCATCAACTTGGTCAGTGCTACTTTCAGAATTCATCTAGAAGGTGACTGCTTTTCACCCCTTTGCTGTTACTACTCTCATCCAAACCGTCATAATCTCTAACCTGGATTATTGCCATAGTCTTTTAATTGGCCTCCCTGCCTCTGCTGTTGTGCCTGTACAGTCTGTTCTCTGTTCAAATACCAGAATATAAGTCAAATCCTGTTTGTTCAATTTTCTTTAAATAATTTGATCATGTGAGAAGTGATTCATCATGTTTTGCTGGTTATTGGGAATCCATTGCAAGATTTGCTCTCTTTTACAAAAGAAAACTTCTCACTAAAATTAATACTTTAAAAAAGTCCAATGCTAGAGGCACTGATAGGTTTGTTGTTAGCATTTTGCTGACTGACTTGTGAAAATTCAGCAACTGCAGCAACTCTCTGGGCTCTGGAAAGCTCAACCCCATCTAGACAGAGTTGCAGACATTGCACATGATCAAATAGTCATTATAATATGATAACATGTAGCACCTTTGGCCAAAAATTCATGGTGTTTTTAATGACCCGTCCTTCCTCCCACTTCTGAGCACACACAGAGAAAAATAGAATTGTTCAGACCACAGCTGTCGCTTAAGGCAGAGGGCAGAGGAAGTCGAGGGCTGATAGAAGCATCTTCTCTGATTGATAAGAAATGTAGACAGACCTAAAAGATGTGTATCTTTCCCTGACGTATTCTCACAGCTTCTGTGAGTCATGCCTGACCGTTGACCACTCAGCTCTGCCTGTACAGCTGTGTAGTCTTAGGAAGACACCCGTTGTCTCTGATTCCCTTCTTTACAATCACTGTATGGACTAGAGGTAACGTAAATACACAGAGCAAATGGTAGTCATTAGTATTACTTTTCTATGACTGTTGTTTTTCTGACTCACTGATAACACATTCTTTAGCAACGTTTCCTTTTGTTTTTCGTTAAGCACGTCGTATAATCAAAGAGTCTGTAACTAAACCGAATTCTCAACAGAGGAAAGTAACTTGCTGATGCATGCAACTTTGTTGTTTTAGAAAACTTTTCAGCGTCTTAGAATCAATAGGAGCTGAAACCACTTCTGATTTACATGTGATGAAATGCATCTACCGTGATGTGAATACTTAATACTGACGGTGGTGAGGGATTTGGTCCAATTGAGTGCTAATGAGCCTCAGGTCATGGGGTCGGTTGCTGTTCATTTGGCATTGTGGTCACATTTTATGTCTCTAATTCCAGTAGCTGTCGGGACAGGAGAAACCAGATAAGCGTGTATGGCTGGACCAGCACAAGCCATTTATTCGACAAATGTTCATAGAGTACAAGGTGCCAGGGGTCAGGCAAGTAGTTGAGGGTACAGGTGTGAACCAGACCCAGATCCTGACAGCAGAGAGTTTAAATAGCAGCCTAATTGCAAGGTGGAAAACTGAAACAGAGCTGTCAACAGGCCATTAAAACACAAAGTTCAAACCCTGTTCACGAATGGAGACATTTTTGAAAATAGCTAAGAGAAAGAGATTAGAAAGGAAAACAGACACGGGAGGGAGGGAGGCATACACATGTATAGGATACTCTGGGAAGAGCCTCATTAGCAGGTATGGGGACATGCTCCCACAGATCATTCCTGTCACTGACAGGCCATTTGGGTAGCATTGTAGCAGTTGATCTGAAGCATCACTAAGCAGAGAAAGTAAGGGATAAGTCACCTGACATGCCCACTCACTTTTCAGGTAAATAGGATGATTTCTTTGAAGCAACTTGCTACTTCTTCAGTTTAAACATAAACCCAACGATCCCAGCTATAATGAAGGTTTGGGAGGCAGAGCAGCTGAGTGGACAGAGTTGATGGAGACCTATTTCTTACCCTGGTAGGGTGGACTGGGCAGGGACAGGGCTTGGCTTACAGCCCGACAGGCTGGCCACGTCTTAGCTCTCCTACCGCAATCCTGAGAAAAGTTGCTCAATCTCTGTGAGCCTCCTTCTTTCTCTGTAAAACAGGGGCAAAGAACAGCAGCTTCCATCCAGAGTCCTTTGGACAATTAAGTGAGATAATGCCTGTGGAGCACATTGTGTTGGCTGTGGTTATGACAGATTCCGCTCTGAAAGGGATGGCGAAAGTGCCAGGGGAGGACTAAGACCCTGGGTTAGAAGACACGACGAGAGTGAGAGCAGGCATCCTCCCGACTTCACACCCAGATCTCCTCCTCCGTGTCCAGGCTCTGTATACTTTCAGGGCTGAGTCACTGACTTGCCTTTGCAGCACCTGTTTCCAATAAAATAGAGACCCGGGAACACCTCCAGTTGGTGTGCTGTTTGTTTCCACCCTTCATGTTGGATAATCACTTCGTTTCCTTTGAAATATTTTTCAAGTCCAGATGAATGCTTTATAGTTCGGCCATAAGAAAACCGTAAATTGCATCACTTTGCAAATTGTCTCCTTTGACAGCACCAGGTGGTGCTGGGAATCAAGTCGTTCATCAGCCAGGTATCAGGTTAAAACCTTTCCTTCCTGCGCATTCTTGTGTGCTCTCTCCAATCTTTTACTTGTTAATCTCATATGGTAAGACACAGTGGAAGGTATGTGCAGGTCTCATAGCTGCTCACAGAAATAGATTCAAGATGTGATTATTTAGCAATATGTGATTCAACTCCCAAGTACATCAAATTATCAGCTCTTAGATTCCTTCAAAAGGGGATTAATCTATTTAAATGGTTCCAAATCTGTTTCACAGAATATCATTTTTTTTTTTTAGATGAGGACAGATTTCTGTGAAAAAGATTCCAAGCAAATTTTGGAAATGTTATGTATAATTTTTCTTACTTGGAAATTCTCAATACATGTTAAGAAAGCCTGAAAAATTCAGCAGTAGCCTGTTTAACCTTTTCAGTTGTTTTCAAACTAATTTGACCATAGATTACCCCATTCTTTTCACAGAACACATGTTGATGTTGAAAAGGATAAGTGTCTTTTAGGGTGTAGTTCTGGAAATGTTATGTAGGGACAAGGGCTTAGATCTTCTGTTTTCTATTCTCGTGTGGGTTTAATTTCACTGTGATGTCTTGGGAGTACCTTCTCGATGCTGGTGGGATAGTTCTAGTGATGTTTCTTCCCCTCCAGGTGTTATATCACGTTGGCTCAAGCTCTAGGAATGAACATGGGAGGAGCCCCTGCTGGACCTGCAGGAACAGGCAAAACAGAAACCACCAAAGATATGGGACGATGTCTCGGAAAATATGTCGTGGTTTTCAATTGTTCGGACCAGATGGATTTCCGAGGACTTGGACGGATTTTTAAAGGTTTGGGTTATATATATTTTTAAATTTATTTCTTTTTAATCTAGTGAGAAATTTCAGCTGAGGTGGAATATCTTTTTGAAATTTGTTTTTCATCAATTGGCTACCTTTTAGGGTCATTTTTCAACTTTGTAAAACATTTTGGAAAATCTTTAATCTTGCCAGTGTTGTGTGCACCAAATGTTAGTATCACTGTCCTTTTGTGAGGTTCCTTTATCACTGAATGTTGGCTGGATACAGATGAAGTGCCACTTGTGAGCTGTTTTGGGTTGCTTGATGCAGGATGTATTCGTTCAGCTTTATTTTTGAACAAACGTATATCTGGCTTGTTTTGGAAGCTTCATTATGTCCTTTTCCTTGGCTTTCCAAAATTGTATACTAATCGGATTTTCTACTTAATTTCCTTTCTAAGGACTGGCACAGTCTGGATCCTGGGGTTGTTTTGATGAATTTAACCGTATTGATCTACCAGTTCTGTCAGTTGCAGCCCAGCAAATTTCCATTATTCTGACATGTAAAAAGGAGCACAAAAAATCTTTTATTTTTACTGATGGAGATACTGTGACTATGAACCCTGAATTTGGGCTTTTTCTAACCATGGTAAGGAGACGCCTGAAAAGCTACCTTATTTCAGCTTTATCACAGTCTTCCTGCATCTCCCTGGTCATATGTCATCTATTTTCCATGAGTGGAAATTGGGATTGTAATTTTCCCTCCCGTGTGAAAGCCTGTAGTGTTAAACAAAGAGCATATTAGTCATATTAATATGATTGATCATATTAATCATAAAGATCATATTAATAACTCAGGGCTTGTTCTGTCCGGGTGAAAAGACAGCGAGATGTGCGAAGGAGTTCTTTGGTTGTTATTCCAGATTTGTTGTGTGTATATCACGAGTCTTCTGATGTCATGCTAACGTGCTTGTTGGACCATGATCATATTGTTCATTCTTGGGACCATGACCATATCATATTGTTCATTCTCGGGTTGTATTTTCTGTCAGAATCCTGGCTATGCCGGGCGGCAGGAACTCCCTGAAAACTTGAAGATTAACTTCCGCACGGTGGCCATGATGGTCCCTGACCGCCAGATAATCATAAGGGTGAAGTTGGCGAGTTGTGGCTTCATTGACAACGTTGTTCTGGCCAGGAAGTTTTTCACACTCTACAAATTGTGTGAGGAGCAGCTTTCTAAGCAGGTGTGTCATTCTGGAGGTCTCCGTACTTCGGCATATTTCATTTTGCTATTCAGTTAAATGTTCTCATTTTGAAAAATTGTAGACTGGACCTATTGACAAAGTTCTCTATTGATACAAAGTAGGAAGGTGTATCATTATAAAATAATTGTAGATGCATAATTTAACTGAGAAGTACATTTAAAGAAATTAATACTGACAGCATAGAAATGAAGCAAATTCTACCCACACTGATTTAAAAGCCAAAGAATTATGGATAATATTTGCTGTTTATTCCACCTATACATTCATTATAATATGATCTTCCTGGTTTTTAGGAACCTCTCATCATTTACTTTTCTCATTTCTTTTTTTCTGTCAATAGATTTAGGGGATACAATTGTTTTTTATTACATGGATAAATTGTACAAAGGTGAACTCAGGGCTTTCAGTGTACTCATCACCAATATCATACACATTGTTCCTGATAAGTAATTTCTGATCCCTCACCCCCCTGCCATACTCCCCTATTCTTAGTTTTCAACATCCCTTATCCCTCTTTATGGTCGTATGTACCCATTGTTCAGCTCCCACATATAAGTGAGAACATGTAGTATTTAGTTTTCCATTCCTGAGATACTCTACTAAGGGTAGTGCTCCCCAGTTCCATCCAAGTTGCTACAAAAGATATTATTTCATTCTTTTTTATGGCTGAGAATGTATGGCACATATATACCATGGTACTCCATGGTATATATGTGCTACATTTTCTTTATACGCTCCTTAGTTGATGGGCACTTAGGTTGATTCCATAGTTTTGCAAATTTGTTATTATATGCCACATTTATTATTACACAGTGTCTGTGGATCAGGAGTCAGCTTAACTGGGTCCTGTCGTTAATGTCTAACAAGGCTATAATCAAGGTCTTGGTTGGGGTTGCGATTTCATCTGATGCTTGACCAGGAATGATCTACTTCCAAGATCACTCTGGTTGTTGGCAGAATCCTGTTCCTTTAGGTTTTAAGACAGGGCTTTAATATCTTGCTGGCTGTTGTCTGGAGGCACCTACCTTCAGTTCCTGCAGGCGATGTGAGTTCTTTGCAACACGGGATTCCCTGATGTGGCCACTTGCTTTCTCAAAGTTAGCAAGAAAAGAGGTTACAGCAAGAAGAGTGCTACAATCTTATGTGATATGACCAGATGTGATCATATGTAAACTGTTTTCTCTACTGTATTCTAGTAGAAGCAAATCACAGGTTCTGCCTACTCTTAAGGTGATAAGATCCTGCAAGTGCATGAACACCAGGAAGTAGGCAACATGCCACAATTTTCTAGCACATTCAAATAAAGTTACTAAAAGCCTATGCTAAATGATGACACATTGCAATAAAAGTAAGAATATAACATGAATATCCTGCAACCCATGTTCATAAGGTCATTGTGAATGAAATGAGTTGATGTGTACAAAACAATTGGTCCCATACTGATCTCTTGATGAACATTCTGTGACTCTCCCTTCATGCCCACAGATTTAACTCGGAGTCCAATTATGATAGGAAGTTTTCCTACGATTAATTTTACCCACCAACACGTGTTACTTATATGCAAATTTATTCATATTTTTACTTAATTGTCTTTATTAGAATTTAAATTTCCTGATTGCAAGACCTCAACGTGAGTATTTTTAAGTGCTTCCTTTTCCAAATGACTAGTATTAAGTGAGGCATACTGCTCCCAATTACCTTATCAGATAACCGTTTTTGTTTTTCTATAGGTATTTTTTTAATGTGATAAAAACATATTAAATTTACCATTTTAACCATTTTTAAGTGTACAGTTCAGTAGTGTTAAGTATATTCACAATGTTGTGAAACAGATTTTCATAACTTTTTCATCTTGAAAAACTGAAACTGCGTACCCACTAAACCAGCGGTCCCCCACCTTTTTGGCACCAGGTACTGGTTTCATGGAAGACAATTTTCCACAGATAGGGGAGGGAGAGAGGAGGGAGGAGCTCAGGCAGGGATGCAAGTGATGGGGAGTGGCTGTAAGTAAAGATGAAGCTTCACTCGCTCACCTGTGGCTCACCTTGTGCTGTGTGGCCCATGGTTCCTAAGCTGCGGACTGCAACACTAAACAACTTCTCTTTTCCTCCTTCCCTAGGCCCTGGTAACCACCATTCTAATTTCTGTTTCTAAGAATTTGACTGCTTTAGATACCTTATAGGAGTGAAATCATACAATGTTTGTCTTTTTGTGCCTGACATATTTTACTTAGCATAATGTCCTGAAGGTTCATTCATGTTGCAACATGTGACGGGATTTCCTTCCTTTTTATGGTTAAATAGTATTCCATTATATGTATATGCCACATTTTGTTTATCTATTTGTTTGTCAGTGGATGTTTGGGTGGCTTCCACCTCTTAGCTATTGTGAAGGGTGCTGCTATGAAGATGGGTATGCACATATCTCTTCGAGACCCTGCTTTCAATTCTTTTGGGTATATTCCCAGAAGTTGGATTACTAGATCTTACGGTAGTTCTATTGTACTGCCATTTAATTTTTTGAGGAACAGCCGTACTATTTTCCGCAGTGATTGGATGATTGGATTTTAATTATTCATTTTATGTTAATATATGCTGAAATATGGCATGATTGAGCTTTTAGAAATACATACCAAGGGAAGGATGAAGCTAAGGGCTCAGCTTCCTGATTTATCCTTCTTCCTCCCCCAGGTAATCCTGACATGAAGATGCTTTTCTTCCTCCTCAAAAGGCATCTATCTATCTATGTGTATATGGATATATATGAGACAGTCATGAGTGAAGTCCCAGTTTAATTCTGGTTCTGAATTTGAATTTTAGCTTTACAGATATGAGCAAATTTCCTTATGTATGATTGATTAAGAAGAAGCTCAAAGGGACATTTGTATTCCAAGAGGAAATTTATTCCTTTTCCCCTGTCAAGCTATGTCAGTTAGTTCTGATCTAAGGGCTTAAGCTAATGATGGTGGCTGGGAGGAAGCTTTCGGATATTCTCTCTTGGCTCAAAAAGTATATCTATAAAGAAAGTTATTGCTCCGTTGGTTGTATGAGTTTTCTAAAGGAAAACCAGCATCCAGTCATTATTGTGAATAGGACTTCTGTCAAATTCATATAGCTTCCATGAATAGGTTAATACTGAAAATAAACCCGGTATATTCAAATTCGTCAGGTACATTATGACTTTGGTCTGCGTAACATTCTGTCAGTACTCCGGACCTTGGGAGCAGCAAAAAGAGCCAACCCCACGGATACGGAATCCACGATTGTCATGCGTGTACTACGAGACATGAATCTTTCTAAACTGGTAAGATTCACAGATGGAAATGTTCCACCCACTTAGATACCAGTTCAACTAACTAAGCCCAAATGAGACTTAGAAATATTTATTTAAAGTGCCTCATTATCAGACAGAGTGCTGAAAAGCATAACTTTAAATTATAGTTTTTCAGAAGTTCTTTTTGTAATGACTCCTATCTACTCTAAAATATGCCTATTTCAACAGAATTGGAGTGGATTTTTAAAAAAATCCTCATGCTAAGGTTCTAAATACCTTGAATCATTTTTGCATTTTAGAACTAAAATCTTGCCTTTAAAGTCTGTAGAGCCTGGGGAAATTGTATGTAAATTTTATAACTATGTAATAATTTCACACTCTTGTTTCATAGTAGAGACTGATAACCAATGTTTAATATCAACGGATCTATTTACAGGGCAACAAAATAATATATTTTTATTTAAAAATAAAGGCATGAACCAGGTTCAAATTCATTAATTTGTTACTATTTCTCACTTAAAAATTCTTTTCAATTTAAATCAGAAATGTGGATGATCATATATCCCCCTAAACCTATTTTATGGGAAGATTATCACGTACGCAATGTTTTTTTCCCTTCCATTTTCTTGCTTTCTTTTTTCTTCTTCTTCCTTTTTCTCCCCTTCTTTAAAATTTGGAAAGATGAGGAAAATATTACTCAACTTCAATGAAGGTGATATTTTATTTATTAATGGTCACATTGAAATAATCTGGACTGTGTCAGGCATTTTCAACGTGTCTGTACCTTGCTATGTTTGTGCCTGAATAATTGGTCGGATTTCCCATTCTTTTCTTTTTTAGATTGATGAAGATGAACCTTTATTTTTGAGTTTGATTGAAGATCTTTTCCCAAATATTCTTCTGGACAAGGCTGGTTACCCTGAGTTGGAAACAGCAATTAGCAGACAGGTAATATATTTCACAGGGCAGCATCCTCTGAATCAAAAGGAAATTAGGTGGCGCTGCTGTGGTCCAAACCCGCGGGCTCCGCAAGCAACACTGAGGCTGCAACTGCTGTCTTAGGAGAGGCCAACACACACCACTGATGGAACTCCCTCTGCCCTGGGGTCTCCTCCTGTCACACAACCACATGTCCAGTTAGTCATGTGCAGGGTGCCCCATTATTGAGAGAAACCACCCATGCCGGATTCAGAAATGAAATGCTACTGCAGCGCAGCTGGCTGCCCCACCCAAGCTCGGCTCGGCTCTGCCTTCGCCCTGGCATTTGTCACGCAGCCTTATCCCCAGACTCCTGACCCTGAGCGTCATTGGTAGTGATCTCATGTGGCGTCTCAGTTACTATTCTCTTTTCCCCTGGGCACTTGTGGTTTCTTCTTTAGGCTCTGGGGCTGGGGATCCACCCTGTGCATTTATCATGAGGTGTCTGGACTTCCCATAATACTCAGGGCAGCTTTAACTTTTTATAGCCTTCCTGGGAATGAAAATGAATCACGTGAAACTTGTGCCTCATTTGCCTTTTCTGTGAAGACGAATTTGGAAAAAAATGTTCTATAGAAGCGGTGATTAACTCATATTTATAAACTGCATTTAAATTCCTTGAAAATATTTGTAGTAAAAATCAAATGTGGTGGTACTTAATGTATATTTTGCTTCCAAAAAATTAGTATATAAAAGTCTCAATTTCTTGATCACGCAAAAGTGATAATTTTTTCTGTAAATGATTTGTTTATCTTTTGGCTAAACTAATTGTAGCCCTACCTAAAAAGCTAAGTATTAAGTAATTTACAGAATGACTTACATTAGTAATTTGTAGCATATAAAAAATCTGATGAGCAAATACACAGCATAAAGTGATATATGGGTTATTGTCCAAAATTATTTAAGTAACATTAAAATCATCGTGTTCAGTGAGTTCCAGCATAGCACAGTGGTGAAGCACATATACGGTGGAGTTGAATTTATTGGGCTCAAATCCGCATTTCATAACTTTACAAGTTGATCAACTTGGGCAAACTGCTTAGTCACTCTGTGCCTCAATTGCCTTATCTGTAAAATGAAGGTATTGATAGTACCATTTTCATCTTGTTATTAGGAAGATTAATCTTAGAATAGTGTTTGTCACAGAGTAACTTCCATACAAATATTAATAGATAAAAACTATGCAGCAGACTTACAAAGATAGCTTGAAATTTATACGGAATTCCCATCAACCTGGTGTGCTATCAATTTTTCCAGTTATACGTATCATCCTATAAATTAAAAATGTAAAATACATTTTGCCATTTGGATCTTTATTTTTAACCTTAGATGCGCATTCAATAAAATGTTAATGTAAATGTATTCCATTCCCAAAGACAAATGCAGCTGTTTCTTATTAGCTTGGGATAACATTTTGATTATGTTCAGCCTGATTTTGTCTATGTATATATGTATTTTTCATGTGGTATTTTTTATCGTGGTAAAATGTATAACTCAAACTTACTATTTTAACCACTTTTAAGTGTACAGTTCAGTGCATTAAGCGCATTCAGATTTTTGAGCAATCGTCATCACCATCCATCTTCAGAGCTTTTTTCCTCTTCCCAAACTGAAACTCTGTATCCATTAAACAGTAAATCCCCCTCCCTGTAGTCCTGGTCCTGTGTATTTTTTTTAGTATAATGTTAAATCCAGATCATTGCTCATGTGTTCCAATGTGGGGTTTTGTTATGTTTTCAGGTTGAAGAAGCTGGTTTAATCAACCATCCTCCTTGGAAACTGAAAGTCATCCAGCTGTTCGAAACGCAGAGGGTGAGGCATGGAATGATGGCCCTGGGGCCCAGTGGGGCCGGGAAGACCACCTGCATCCACACCTTGATGAAAGCCATGACAGGTATGGGGCAGCCAATCTCATTGCCTTGGGGGACACATTTAAATAGTTCTGATGCATGTGACTGCTCAAGAGGGACACAAAGGCTGATACATTAATATATTTTTATAGGAGAGAATGCCCTTGACTTACTGTTGGGGACATTTTAGAGATAACCTATTACATTGATGGACCAAAGAGAAAAACCAACATTTTTCAAGTGGGTTTTTGCTCTGTGCTATATGTTTTACATAAGTTATGTCATTTAATTTTCACAATGATCTTGAAAGGTGGCTATAATTATCCCTATTTTGTACAAAAATCAAGTCTCAACCTCAAAAACGCCCAAGGTCACAAATATGGTACGTAACGGGACTCAGAGTTAAGGTCAGGGCCCACTAACAAAAAACCCCAGAGTTTTTCCAATACACTAATCCACTTCCTGTTAAATACAAAATGCTCTCTCCCAGTAAACATAAAATAATTCCAATCCCAACTCTTAAATTCTATGTGCTAAAATCATCCTAATAATAAATCATCTTCCCACCTGGAATCAGACATTTTTCTGGTGACGTTAAATAAACACATTTCCTTTCCAGAGGTCCTTAAGGCTTACCTATAAGGTCATCTGAGGATAATGGGCATTTCCACTTTTGTAATTATTCTTGTATTCTCTGGTTCTGATCAGACATTGGACACTCTCTTCCTAAAAATATCAGCAGCCCTTAGCCATGGCAGAGTTGAATTTCAAAATGTCAGAACTTTGGCTGTTAGAGTACAACTTACATAGTGCCAAGGGGAAAAGTGCCTGGTTGGGTTTTCAGACAGCTCACGGAACCCTGGCGCACTGCTGCTGGTGCAATACTGGTACATGTCAGTGGCTGCCGGAGATTTCCCTGCACACGTTGGATTTAGTCTCTGTTTGCTCAGGTACTGGATGAGGTGAATTCTGCCTATCAGATCTCTACCAGGGGTTCCTCAGACTGAGTTACACTATGCTCTCGGCTGGCACTTGCCTCCACCAAAACTGAGAACTCACACCTGCAGGACTTATCACATGTTTTTTTTCATGTATGGTATTAAGATCCTGTTAGGGGATTTTTATGTTTTTAAATAATTGTTTTCCCTCTCAAATTATGCTTAATATATCTTTACTGCAGTTATGAAACTTTTGTTGACAATAAACTACAGATGCACCTGGTACAATGACTTGAACATAATGAGTACTAAATATTAAATAATACAGATACATTATGTATAATATGTCTAAATAATGTACCCCATATGATATCACTGATTTTGGAGAAGTTCCTTACAATGATGGATGAATTAATCATTAGACTGTTTGCTGTTTATTAACTTGTTTTTGGCTTTAGTACATAGGGCAAACATTTCTCTTAAGTAGCACATTATTTCTTGCTGAAAACTTTAATAATCCCAAAGATTGAGAAGACAATTGGGTTGAACTTCTATTAAATAAGTACAAAACTCATGTATGATATTTGTTCCCTGATTCATCATGTATATAATCATCAAATGTCTTTATATTTGGTATGTTGAGGTTCTGTCAGATTCTGTACTAGAAGCAGGAAAACAGGTGTGAAAAGCATGGCTGTGTCTTCAAGGATTGTAAAGTGCAGAGAGTGACATAACTGTAATTCAGCATGGAATTGCTGTAAGGAAGACTTGGACACCTCTATTCTATGCTGTGAATAGAGGTGAAGGAGATCAGAAAATTCTCTAAGGAATTATAGAATGGCATGTGGATCAGGCATTACTTCATCTGAAGCTTGAAGTTTCAGTAGCAGATTGATAACAAGCATTCTTAGCAGGAAGAACAGCCTGTATAGGAAGAAGGGATTAGAGGGATGAAATGCAATTGGTGCGTGGGGCGTGGGGGGGGCGCTGAGGCTGCATGTGGAGGTGTAGCAGATGCTACTGGCGCCCAGTGCCACGCCCCTTTGACTCTCCCCTGCTGTAGATGTGGCTGTGTGGGGCAGTCCCCTCAGCTCCAAGAGCCAGCAATATCTCCCAGCTTTCCAGCCTTAGGATTTTGCTCGAAGCCAGGGAACTGGCTCAGCCTGGAAGAAGGGCTTAGGTGGGGATTAACGTCCCTGAAGCAGCAATACCTTCACCCAATGGGGGAGAAGAGTTGACGGCAAAAATCCTGTCTCCTGTCTTTCAGAAAGACACTACATCTATGCCCAGCTCAGCAGTGCACCCTTTATTGGCTCTCTTTTCTTTCCTGCCTCACTCTCTCTGTCCCCTCACTCCAAACTCCCAGCACCCATGTCTTTGTCTCAGGCTCTGCTTTCAAGAGAATCTAAATTAGGACAGTAAGTGTGGCCTCAGGAGCTTTGTAGGTCACGCTGAATATCCAGGATTTATTCTCTAGGTGACAGGAAGCCAGTGGCTGGGCATTGGCATGATGACCTTGGTGTGTAGAAAACCATCCCGTGGCCACGTGGAGAACAGACTGGGGGGCCGGAGGGGTGGTCTCAAGTCCATAAGGACGTGACAGTAAGAAAAGGATGTCCACTCTAGGAAAGAGTCCACGAAGGTGCATTGAGCAGGACTGAGTCATGAAACGCCCAGGAGGAGAATCAAGGGGAATTAGTTTAACCAACATTGTGAAAGTCAAGCATTTTTTGTTTCTTCGAGTATGCTTGTAAGAATGCTATGGTATTTTAAATGAAAATGATGAGATTCTACCTACTATGGCAACGAAATAATTTTTGATAGTTTCTCTGGTATGAGCAAACAGATTAAGTCCAATGTTCACCTATTTGTGAACTGTCATACACAGTGTCAAATGACAGTGGACTGTCATACACTTGAAGACTTTGCTGGCCTTTTGTAAAGTGTGATTAGATTAAAAATTAGTGTTGCCAGAGTCTTACCGATATCATCTATTGCAAAAGCTGAATAGTAGGTAAGTGAACTTTCATAACCATGAATTTTTACAAATAATCACTCTGATTGTTTTTGTGATTTCTCAAAAGGCAAAACATGGTCTTATTTTTGAAATGGGTGTTTTAGGATTCTCCAGAGAAACAGAATCAGAAACACACATACGTGTGTGTGTGTGTGTGTGTGTGTGTGTGTGCAAGTATATGGATATATATGGGGGTTTATTATGAGTAATTGGCTCATGTGATTACGGAGGCCAAAAAGTCCCACGATCTTCCATCTTCATGCTGGAGACCCAGGAAAGCTGATGGTGTAATTCAGTCGTAATTCAGCTGAGTCCCCGGCCCAAGAATCAGGAGAGCCAATGGTGTAGATTCCAATCTGAGGGCTGTAGAAGATGTGATGAAATGTCCCAGCTCAAATGGACAAGCAGGAAAAAAGGGGGCGAATTCCTCCTTCCTTTGTCTTTTGCTCTATTGGGGCCCCAACAGACTGGATGATGCCCACCTACCTTGGGGAGGGCACTCTGCTGAGTCCACAGATTGCAATGCTAGTCTTATCTGAAACACCCTCACAGTTGCACCCAGAAATAATGTTTAAGCACCCTGTGGCCAGCCAAGTTCACCATTGCAATGGGGTTTAATGTAACATCTTTTCTCATGTGTATATGTATGTGTTTATCTATAACACAGTTAGTACCATTTTAGCATTTATTTTTATGATTTTATAATGTAAACGTTATTCTTCACTTTTCTGCTCATTAGCCACAGTCCGTTATACACAGAATCCCAGCCCATTTAAGAGGCGGTAACATTTAAAAGATTTGAATATATTTCTTGAGTTTGGTCACAAAATAACTTGTCCTTGATTCATACAAAATTCATTTAGCTTATCATTTTCAAGGTGAGCAAAAAAAATATCAACAAGTCAAAGCGATAATGGAGTGAATGAGGCCCCTTCTAGGTGATATTTCAGGAACAAGATTTAATCTAATATTCTGTAAACCAAAGATTTTTTGAGCTGTGAAATTTAGGGACTTTCTATATTATATTAGTACCTTCCAGCATGGTATCCTTTTTCTCCCCTAAGTAATATGCAATTTTTTATTACAGAAGCTATAAAAGTACTTTAGTCAATAAAGTATAATGAGGCTAATTATGATAACTTGGAATGCAGTTAGACATTTTCAGTGTAATTTTGCATTTTTTATATTTTGAGCACCTGCCGACAGAACACCACAGATTAGTGCAATATTGCTTACTGATGGTTCACTCCACATCTGAGATATTTAAAATTTGGATTTCCTTGGTACAGATTGTGGAAAACCACACCGGGAAATGAGAATGAATCCCAAAGCAGTTACTGCCCCACAGATGTTTGGTCGGCTCGACGTGGCTACAAATGACTGGACCGATGGGATATTTTCTACCCTTTGGAGGAAAACATTGAGAGCAAAGAAAGGTAGGAGATAAACCACAAGTGTTATTTTTGACATGTACTTCTAAATAAAATTCTTGCTGGCTATATCGAATTAGTAAACAACTGTATTCTCCATATAAAATCTTAATCAAGACTAAGAGGTCATAAATCAGAATGACATTTGTGAATGTTGAAATAGTGAAATTATTGGTTAGTATATTTTAAATCCCCCCTTATGGAACAATTTTTTGAAATAATATTTCTGCACCCCAGTGATATCTTAGAATAAAATAGATAGAAAAAGCTGTTAAGGAAAATTGATGGTATTGAATAAGATGATTTTACCATAACCATTTTCACTGAATATTTTACAAATGTTACTCTTGTTAAAGTATAGACTATTTTTTAAAACACGAATTCCCCTATAAAATCAGGAGAAAATGGGTTTGGAATTCTTTACGAAGAAAATTGTGTATATCAAAAATGAAGTCTACATTGAACTAACATTATCCTGTGTAGATGGACACTGGTGTTTGGTTGTTTAAACAACCTCGTTAAGAGGTAGCGGTTCAATCTGAATAGCCTCTCACTTATAAACTCTGTCAGTGGATCACAGTGTTCCCAGAATATAAACTCAGAGGGAAGAAGTGATAACAGCTCTGCTCTCATTGTGTTTTTTTACTCCCGAGTGAGGAGGAGAGAGGCACAGTGAACATAACTG
>CAUYRT010050096.1:0-21998 GCA_963574885.1 Lepilemur ruficaudatus
ACTGATTTATGTGAATAGCTGTACAACTTGGTAAATTTACTAATAACCACTTAATTGTACACTTAAAATGGAGTAAAGACATGATGTGTAAATTATACTTCAATAAAGAAAAAAATAAAAAATAAAAACATCTAGTTGTTGCAACTATATAAGGAAAAAAACCTGTTGAAGATTAGTTTTATATTTATATAACTGGTTATGTGAATATATTTAAATACTAAGGAAATCCCTGCACTGTCCTGGAACCAAGCAAAACTCACTGGTGTTTTAACTTGTGTTTATTAGCCTGTTAAAGGCAAGGACTGGAGATAAGGTAGCAATGTTTATATTTTTGGTCTTCACTATGGCAATCTAATTTCCCTGAGTCTACTAAAATGCTGCCTTTTATTTATTGAAAGGCATTTTAGTATGGTTTATGTGTAATATCAAATAAACAATATTTAACACTTCTCAAAAAAAAATAAATAAAAGCTCTGTTTGGAAAAGGAGAAATGGGACCAGCAGACACTGCTATGCAGTCCAGAGCACACATCTTTCTTACTAGGCTGGAATAACTATTCCCTGGGAGGCTCATTCTCGTCTAGAGTCCTCTGCTGAAGAGGATGCCCCTTGGGGGGCTTCCTCACTTTGTCTAAGGTCAGCTTCAAAAAGGGAGTGCTGCTCAGCCATGGTGAACACGGAAACAAATTCTGGGAAGGAATGAGGATTCCATCAGACCTAAAAGTGGTCTCAACTCAAAACAAACATTGCTATCAAGCCAATGGAGTTTCTGTGTGTTCTATACAATCACTGTAGGTATATGCTTCAATTACCGAGCCAAATATTCAGTACCAGGAAAAAGGTTGCCTTTCTTGAAAAAGTATTATCACTGAGTAACACATCGTATTTCCCTTTTTGTGCTCTAGGATTCTATTCTCAGTGCTAAATTTAATGCTCAAACATGGTATTAGTTTAGGCATTTGATATACTCTATTTATGCTCTCCTCTACATTTAAACATTTCCTATATCTTCTCTAACAGCTTTGAAATTATATATATATATACACACACACATATAAAATAAAATTAAGAAATAAAAAATATATATCTTTTATTGTAAGTTACCCCATGTCCTCTTTGGAATACACAGGTTACAAGTTATAAATAAAACCTATCTTGGGATAGAATCTGGGCTATCTTTGTTACTCTTTGCTCTACAAGATTCTCAGAGACTGAAGTTGGGGAAGAAGGCGGGCCTTGGACAACCTGCAAGCCTTGCTGGCCAGTCTTCATTGCTTGCTATTTTATCCTTAAGTCTTGGTCTGCAGGCTAACCTCTGTGAACTTACTCATTTATTTATGCTTTTGTGTATATTTTGCTGTTGTTTCCAAGGAAAAGTTCTTTTTGAGATCCTCCAGCCTAGCCTTAGTTGAACTAAGGAGAACTGGGATTGTTTTTCTCTTATGTCTATGTGTTCCTTAGCGTTGGATGTGGCATTGCCAGCTAACCAGAGCAGAGACAGAAGTCAGGAAAGAGCCATTAGAGTGGGGGCAGAGCAGTGTGGATCTGGGAGGCACAGAAGTGGCCCACGGGTGGCTGGATAGTGTCCCTGTCCATCGGGCAATTCTTTTACACAAAGAACATCAGACAAATGAATGGACACTAAATGTATGAATCATGTAAGGGTAGAATGAAGGCACCTTAAAAGTCAGTGACACAACCTCAATCGCGGTGCCAGCCTGTGGGGCTTCAGTATTCGCTGGCTTGAGACCTCCCCCAGCTTGAGACCTCTCCCTGCAGCTTAGGTGTGTCACCACCATGTGGTGGAAGAAGGAGTGACAGGCACACGGAACCAAGTGGGTTTCTGGTTCAGAGATTAAGAATGCTCTTCCAAGCCACAGCTTGGAACAAAAATAGAATCTGTTTATTAAACTTGTCTCTTGCATAATACAATACAGACCTCAGAAAGACAACCATATAGCAGACAAAATCAAGAGAAGGCACTCACACATTTCTCTAGCTACCTGCTAACGGCTAATCTCCAGCATGCTTTATTTTGAGGCATACAGGAAGAAATTTCCTTTTCCTGCCTTCAGCTAAAAAGAATCCCCCTTCACACCTTCGGCACTGAACCCCTTTGGCAGCAGCTCTCGGTCCCGGCTCCGGCTGACGAGGGCTTGCAGAATCATCTTGCTTAACCAGGCTGGTCTGGAAGCGGCAGCATTTCCCCTTGAGCCAACAAGCCTTCCCTTCACTGACGGTCCTTGGGGTCTTTCTCAGAATTTGCTCCCTAGTTCCTGTGCCCCAGATCCTCAGATGCCGCTAGATATTCAAACATCGTGACCTCCACCCTCTCCCCAAACACACGGTCTTACACATGGCCATCAAGCAGACTATGGAGACTGTTTTCAAGACAGATGAAAGTAACCTGACAGAAAATGGAACAAACAGAGAATGTCTGCTAGCTTTCATCCTGGGTACTGGTTGGTTGAGCAAACGTAAATTCAATTCACCAACATTATTGAGTTGGGTAGAATCACTACATAACCACTGGGAGATAGTAGCCATAGACCTCCATGTCTACGAGGCAGATAAAGAAAAACAGTAGCAACGAATACTGAGCATTTACTGTGTGCCAAGCATTTTTCTGAGGGCAATACATGCTGTAACTCATTTACTCCTCACAAATCTCCTACTGTTAGATACTATTAACACCCCCAGTTTCCAGGCAAGGAAACAGAATAAAGGGGCTCTCCGGGTGAGTAACGGAGCTGGACTCCAGCCCCGCAGCAGGCTGTGGGCCCTCACCGCGTGACACAGCTTCCAGGGAAGTCGCTCCCCACCTCTAATCAGGCTCCCCAGAAGACTTTTTAGGGACTATTTTTCTAAAATGAGAGCATGTAACTTGGGCATGGGAGAACGATGGCTTATCCTTCTCTCCATATCATTACAGGCAGCTTCAGAGAGTTCTCAAAGACCTGGTTAAGGTCCTTTGGGTATATGAGGACAGAAAGAAAGGAGACGAGAGATGATCCAATGATCTTCCCAGCAAATAAATTATAAAAATATTTTATCACTATAAATTATAATTAACTTTGAAGTGAATGCTGCACTTTGTACTTTGCGAAGAACCTTTACATACGTGTTACCCATTTTGAGCTTTGCGGTAACCCTAAGATGTTGTGTTTGTTTAGCTTTTTTAATTGGTCACAATTTGTAGTTGTCAGTCTTTTTTCTCCACCTTACAGAAGCAAGTGATGACGATTCCATGACCCAACCCACAGATGGACGAGGGTTTGCACCTTCTGACACCTACTGCAGCACTGTTTGCCACATCTTGCTGATTTGGCCCCAGGGTCAGCAGAGAACTACCAGGGAGGGTGGGAGCATCACACAAGAAAGGAGAGGTGGGAACTCTGGCTGGAAGGCTCCGTGGTGCTAAAGGAGAAAAGGGAAGAGAACTCCCATTTTCTGAGCCTTTCCTATGTGCAAAACCCTATGCTGGGCCCTAATGACTTACGAGGGCCAGAAATAGAACAGAATCGCTGAAAGAGAAGATTCCTGCATGGAAGGCAACTGCTGCTTGTCTGTCATGATCACTTTTGAGTAATGGTGGACATTTGGAGCTGGGTGTTTTACAGACAGGAGTTTTGGCAGTCTTATGCTCTATCAAGGAACAGATCAGAATCATCGAATTGCTACTTAAATACTTCCTGGGACAGAGAGAATGCATGGCAAAGGACTCTTAAGAAGACGTGTGCAAGGGGACACAGGGTGCCTCAGTGATGAGGCAGCAGGAGGAAGTAGGGACCAGGGAAACCCTGGTGTTGGTATGTGTTGTGGACTAAATCCATACGTTGAGTCCCTAATCCCCAATGTGACTGTATTTGGAAACAGGGTCTTTAAGGAGGCAATGAAGGTTAAAATGAGGGAGGTCATAGGGTGGGGCGCTAACCCAGAAGGACTGGTATTATCATAAGAAAAGGAAAAGACCCCAGAGGGCTCTCTTTCTCTCTCACACACACTCAGGAAAGGCCATGTGAGGACACAGTAATGTGGCCATCTGCAACCCAAGGAGAGAGGCCTCACCAGAAACCACCTTGGACTTCCAATCTACAGAATTGTGACAGCATAAATTTCTGTTCTTTGAGCCATCCAGTCTGGTATTTTGTTACAGCAGCCCAAGCAGACTAATGCAGTGAGCTTGGGCCTTGCCATGTCCCTGGCCCTCAGCCAAAACTTATTCATTGTTCAAAACTCAGAGTCACCTCTTCTATGAGGTCCTTCTCATTCACCCTAGCCACTTCTTTCTTGATGCCCCCACTCTACATGAAGAGAGCTTATCTTAGAACCCATAACACTCTATTGACTTAATTTTTTTTTAAACAAGTCTGTCTGTCCCCATTAGACTCTGAGCCCCTTGAAAGAAGAGACTACCTTATTCCGCTTTATGGTCCTAGTCCCTAGCATGCAGCAGGCATTTAATAATTGTTTATGGACTAACTGAAGAAATGAACAAACCGAGGACGCCGTCTTAAAAACGTGCATTAGTATAAATGTTATGACATGATTGATTCACTCATTTATTCAACAACCAAGAAGTAAATGGTTGGGAGAGGAAAAGAAAAATAAATTGTTAAAAGGGGAAGCCTGAAAAAAAAAACCCAAGGACATTTCTAGATAATGACGAAATGACAAAATGAAGGATTAGCTGTGTAAATGAACACAAATGCCAGTTTTTTGTATGAGCTGCTTACCATGGGCATGACTTTAATTTATAGTTCAGTGTAAAGAATGGCTGTACGGAGTAGAGGCTCCATGGGTCCAAAGTGAGGCAAACGTGGTGGATTAATCCTGCATCTGCTAATACCAGCTGGGTGACTTCAGACAAGTTACTAAACTTCTCTGGGCTTCAGTAGCCTCATCTTATTTTTTTTAACATAAATTTTACTGAAGCATAACACATATACAGAAAAGTATACAAGTTGTTAAGGGAAGAGATCGATTAATTTACTAGTTGCCTTATCTTCTAAATGGGGATAACACCAGCATCTGCCACATAGGGTAGGTGTGAGGGCTAAATGACGTGATGTTTCTGGAGCATTCAGCATGGTGCCCGATGCACAGTGAACATCCATAAATGTCAGCTCTTGTTCACTTACGTTACCTTATTTAATTGCAGTTCTAAACTTGATACCTAGATGTTCAAAATTTCATCATTTTGAATATACTCTGGCAGTATATGCCTGGATTTTGCCAAAAAGAAAAAAAAAAGTGAACCTTGCTCCCAGCAGAGTTTAGTGAATACAGAAATTCACCTTTATAACTAAGTATCAGAATCTCATCACTGCCAGCCTTCTTGCCACTCCCACTTCGTGGAGTGATTCATCTACTGAAAGTGCCAAGGAAGCTTAGAGTTATAAGCAGGGTTAAAGGAGGCAAAAGAATAGATTTGGTTGGGGGGCGGGGGGAGAGAGAGAGAGGAAGAGAGGAAGAGAGAGAGAGAGAGAGAGAGAAACTTAATTTCAGCATCCTGACTTCTCATACCACCTGAGTAGAGGTCTCAGCTCCAGGGCTAGGTAACAGCAGACACTCAACAAATGTCTGTCAGCCAGGGATGCCGTCAGAAGCACTCCATTGTATCTTAAACAGTGTTCCTATAAACAAAGCCAACTCCATGTACCTAATAAGGCCAGAACAAGTGGTCACCTAAATGGGGATGACTTGAGTAAAACAAAGTCCTTTCTGTTCCCAAGTGTCTTCCCAGCACAGAGAGTGCCCAAAATTCCACCGCCGGTAGATTTCTGTTTGTGTCATGGTCATTCTTTTCCACTGTTCTATTTAAAATGGAAATGTCACTGGCTAGGAAAACATGTTCTATCTCCACTATCTGAGCATGAATGAACTCACAGAAGCCCTTTGCTCTTGAGTAGAGAGAGGATGGACAGCTAAAATGCCCGTGACTGAAGGCAGCGTGATATGAGTGTGTGTATAGGCATGGGAGTTGGTGGAGTCACTTTGTGACCTCTGTACTTTTGCCTAGGGCGAGCCCTGGCACCCGCAGGTACAGGAGAATTGCTGGTAATGGAAAGGCTGCTGGGGAAACTAGTCTGGGTTTTCCTAAATGCCCTTCCAGTATCTTCCTCCTGCTGGCCTGCTCCAGCCTTGTGTCTCCCTCTTCCAAGTAACTCTGTGTGAGAAAATAGACTTTTGTGTTCCCCTTTAAAGACTGAAAAGCCTGAGTAATGTCCATCCTTGCAAACATTCCTCTGCAACTCCTCAGAAGATCCAGGTTCTTCTAAGTAGCAAGAGCAGATGTGGCTTAAAAGCAAGATGCTTGAGGGGAATTTACAGTCTGTGACCAATTAGCCAGATGCGCTAACCTTGCCACCTGGTTTTTCTCTTGTGGGTGTTTTGTGAGCTCTCTCTCACTTCCATTTGCTCTCCATTAGTTGAAGACAGTTATTTCCCTCTGGCCTGAGGAGTTCACAGTCTGAGGTTCACATCTTGGGTTCACATCTGCTCTTGGACTTCAGATGGCACTGATGACCAGGATGCGCCTTCTCTAAGATGCGTTTAGCATAGGCATGGTGACCTTTTCTCTTACATTCATATCTCATCAGAGTTCTCCACACTTTTGTGAGCTCCAACTTCAGCTGGTGCAAATGTGGTCACATGATTAATGCCAAACATATGCTATAGAGAATGCTGAATCTTACCGAATCTGCTTATCATTTCCAACGCTGATCAAGGAACTGAGTTTCAGCTATAAAACCCCAATGATTTGGGAGGAAAAAAGGGAACTGTCTTCATTCTTACACTATTTAATGCTGGCCATACCACTTCCTGCTTCCAGTCAGTGGAGTAGGGTTACTTCTTTCTCTGAGAGCACCCCTTCAGGTTCTCTGTTAGTCCGAATGCAATGGAAACTCTTCTGCTTTCACTTTGGGTTTGCCTCAATCAACTAACTCGTCCAACATTTGGAGACGAAGAGAAATTTAAGTGGTTATCTAGTCAAGATCTTTGAACCCAGGCATGGAGCGAACAAAAATCACCCAAGATTAACATTTCTCTCACCTATTTTCACATATTTCTGAAGTTGAAAATTTCCCAATTGCTCCATAAGCCAAAGAAATTAGACATGACACATATTTACAAAGGCATTATCATGCATTACACACTCTCTCTCCTTTCCAGGCATGAGTTTACTTTCCCAAGAAAGTGCCCTTTGCAAACACAAAACAAAAACGCAAATGCCAGTTTCTCTGACCAGCATTTCCTCCCCATGCAAACACTTTTTTTTAACTGGCATTTCCTCGCCATCTCTTTATTTCTCCTTTGGCTAGTTATGTACTGTATGCTCTCTTGCTTAAATTATCTCTGGCATCTCTGAAAATTTTGCATCACACAACTTCAGGTACTTCGTGCTATTCCACAAATATCCGTACGCTGAAAACCCATGTCATCCACCAGTATCCTCAATAATGTGCCATTAGCTCAATCTCTTCACCAACCAACCCCTACATTTTTCACATGCTTACACATTCAGATCAGATCTTTTGTGCCTTTCTGCTCTTTTCATTTTGACAAACTTATTCCCCAAAGCATATGCACGAATGACAAACTTACAGTGTCTAATACCCATCTTTGGGTGGAAAAGTCTATACAATAATAATGGGTGAGATGGGAGTCTGTCTTCTAGGTCCACCAAAATCTCACACAGCAGTCTAGCATAGAGCAGGCATTCAGATAATTTGTATCAGGTGTTAGGTCTCTTAACACCTAATTCAGAAACTTCCCTGAGTTATACAAAAATTGTTCAGAAAGCTTTAAAAATTAGTTGTCAACATTGGAGGTGAAAAGGATCATATTTTAAGCGTAGGATAGACGATAACATAATACTGAGATGAAAATAAACAAATTAAGGTGGTTCCTTTTCACTGGGCTGAATTTTCCTAGCTATTCCAAGTAGCCCCCAAACTCTCTTTGGAATCCTGAACCAGATTGTGTGAAATGCATATATTAACTTGGGGGAAACTTGAATGTGGTGATGTGTGTGGTCATGTTCTCTACCGTAAGGAGAAATTCAATCTATTGCAGGGAAGAGTGAAGCCAAAGCAGAGATGAAGGAGGGATGAAATGTGGCCCTACCACTAACACAAATGGTATTTCTGTATGAATTAGAAACAAGCACTCCTCTTCACATGCCATAAAACTGTTATCCTAAATATATTAAATCTATAATGACTATTACCATGCCAATGAATGGCAATACCTTAGGTTTAGAGTTGTTTAGTGCACATTCTCAACAACTGTATCTTGCAAACCTCATGCAAAGAGTCCTAGGAGCTTTGGGAATTGTGTTCTAATCTTGAGCTGCCCTGATACCTGCAGTTCTTCTTTTGAGTTGTGACCTCCCCCAGTTACAATTATGATAAATGACCTCCCCACTTTTATTTTGCTTGAGCTAGTTTGAGTTGGGTTTTGAATCTTAGTTATGTTTTATAGTTTTCTTCATAAATCCTATTTCTTGTTAAGTTTTTGTGTCTATTGTTAATGCAATCTGCTTTCTGTGATATTTTCTAACTGGTTATGGGTACTATAAGAATTGAGGAATTCTAAAATTGAGAAATTAATTTTTGTATATTTATTTTGTATTAATATTTGGCTAAGAACTTTCTTAGTTTTTCAGTTGATTCTCTTGGTAGACAATTGAAAATACTTGCAAATATGATGATAATTTTGGTTTCTCCTCTTTTACTTATTTTATTTTTTTTGCCTACTACAGAGGGAAGGTCTTCCAAATTAATAATATATATTAGTGGTAAGAGGGTATATTCTTATTTTGTCCCTGATCTGATCTGTTAATTTTTCACCATTAAGCAAAATGGTAGCATTTAGTTTATGATAATTATTATTTAGCATGATAATGAAGTACCCTTTAATTCTTAGTTTCTGAAAAGTTGCTTTTTTTAAAAAGAAAACAAAAACAACTAAGAAAGACAATGAGTTCTATTATAGGCCTTTTTATTATCTGTTAAGGTGATCATAAGGCTTTTCTTCATTTATTAATGAGATAAGTTATGCTAATATATTTCCTAATATTAAAACCTCTTTGCGTTCTTGAGATTAATTTGGTTTGGGCACAATGCTTTATTCTTAAAATAGAAAACACGATTCATTTTGCTAGAGTTTTATTTAGGACTTTTCTTTTTAGGCTAACTGTCATAAGGAGTCTGGCCTACAGATTTGTGTGTGTATGTCATCTTTGTTTTTGGTTTTTTTTTAATCTTTGTTTGGTTTTGATATCAGAGTTGTTCTAACTTCATAAAAGTGAAACGGGAAGATTTCCTTCTTTTCTGTATTCTGAAACTGTTTATATAAGATGGACATTATTTTTCCTAGAAAGTTTGAAAAGAATTTGCCCATAAAACTGTCTAGCACCAGAACATTTTGGGGGAAATAACTGTTTGTACACTTCCCTGTTTTTTTTCTCAGTTACTGTTTCATTTAAATTCTCTAGTTACTCTTTAAACTATTTTGGAAACTTGTAGTTTTCTAGAAAATCTTCATTGAGCTATTATTATAAATCTATAAATAGTATTGTCTTATTTTTAACTCAGCATTTGTGTTTCTATCCCCTTTCTCATCCTTCATATGGTGCATTTGTTTTTTCTTTTTTACCGTAATACTTGATGTACATTTAATTAGCCTTTTCAAACAGACAGCTTTTATATTTGTTAATACACCTACTGTTTATTTGCTTCCAAATGCACTCATTTTGTTCTGTATTCTTTAAGTTGGTTTTATCTAAGTTCTTAAATGGAATCCTTAAGTTATCTACTCTCATTTTTTCTGGTTTATATTTTTATATTCCTTCAATGATTTGAATTCAACACTGTGCTTAAATAGTCATCTTCCTCTAAAAGCTGTAAGTTAGCCTTTTCTGACTATAGAATATAATATTTGCATTTTCCCTATTGCGGTATCTCATCTGATCTATTTTACTGATCTATTCTAACAATAATCTCTAAACAAAAAGACTTGATGAGTGCTGGGTCCTCTCTGTCCTCACCCAACTCTATAATGCATCTATACTGCCCTGCCAAAACCTTATACCTCTCTCGTCCATAGCAACAGTACTGGCAAGGCTGCTTTCGGTGCTATTAATGACATTCCTTTATGTGTTTGAATTCATAGGTCTGCTTTTTAAGGAGTTTATTTATACCTACCCAACTTGATCCTAAAAATTAGGTGGTAGGAAATTTCTTAACAGTTTTCTATTAAAATAATTATAATAATATAATTAAATATATTTAGTAGTCTTTTAAAGAAATAAATGCTTATACATAATTTAACTTTTAGCAAGCCATTACAAGAAAGGGATGAGCTCATGCAAAAACTGGCCAGTTTGTGAGCAGAGATGGAAGGGAATAGAAAAAGTCTAGAAAATTGGGGCCTTCCAGGGTTGGGAAAACCAACTACCACTGTTACCTCAAAGAGTAGGAAATGAGCGTGAGTGCTCAGAGCCTTCCTTAAACGTCTCCCATGAAGCCAGAGGAAGAGGCTCAGCACTGTGGTACAGACCAGGTTTATTGCCGTGCTTCCTACATCTACTGTTTCAGGTGGCCCCAAAATTGCTGCTTTTAAAATGGGCAAGACAGCATGAGCCTAGTGGGAAGTCAGAAATCAGCCAGAACTATCTCTAGAAATGGAACTGGGATGTATTGCCCAGCACACTGAATAGAAGCACCATGAATTTTAAAAGAAACCATAATCCTGGGGAGATGGGAGGGAGAGATGCCAATAGCTTGAGCTTTAGTTTAGAAGTCACCAGACCATGCAGAGCCACCTCATAGCCTGTTGGAGAAGACTTTCTATCATCCAGAAATCCTAGTCTTTGAGTTGGATGTCTTAACTGAATGGGGTTTAGGGTTGTCTCCCTTGGGGAGAGGGCGTGTTCTCAGTGTAGACAAAAGATGGCTATGGACATATGGGTGGCCAGGCTGCAAGGACAACTGCTAGATTAGTCCATTGGGATCCACTTTCTCTCTCTTCAACAGAAATAGAGTATATCCCCCAGCTAGGTGGGCAGGTAGCTAAATTCTCACTAATGGAAAGTGAGCAGTAGTGATGTGGCCCACTTCTAGGCCTGAAAACATTGCAATTCATGCTTAGTGCCCTTTCCCCCTTCCTAAAGTGTAGCCGTGATATATTTCCACGACCCAGCTTTGACCAAGTGGATAAGGATTCATAAAGCACTGGGAAGAGACAAGACAGAGAGAAAGTAGGCCAAGAATGACCTCATGAAAAGGCAAAACCATAGGGATAGAAATCAGATCACTGGTTTGCAGGGGCTGGGTGGAGGAGGGTCGGGAGGAGGCACTGATCACAAAGGAGCATGAGAGAAGTACTATAATGGGGGTGGTGGAAGTATTTTGATTGTGGTAGCAGTTGTATAATTACATATGTTTCTCAAAACTCATAGAATTGGTCACCTAAAAATGATAAATTTTATTGTATATAAATTAAACCTAACACACTTAACTTAAAAAGAAAAGAAGAAACAAAAAGAACAGCAGGGAGAAGAGACCTCCCCCTCCAACCTAGACTGCTTGTTTCAGAGCTGGTACATGAAACAGAAATACAGTTCTATGTTCTATAAGCCATTATACTGTTAGCTATGACATGGTTGGGTCTCTTTGTTATAGCTGCTTAGCCTTTATCTTACTATGTGTGTGTATGTGTGTATCATACACAAAAAAATGTTAACATTGGTAAATGATAGAATTAGGGTCATTTCATTTTCCAAGTTTTGTTCATCTATATTTTCTTCAGTAAATAAATACATATTAAATTTTGCAACATGCAAAAGAAGATATTATAAGGAGTACTATATATTTTAGATGTATTTCCAGCCAAAAAGTTAAAATAAATTGCTAGGGCTTAAAATTAGTCTTCAAAATTATTATGTGATCAAGGTGGCATTCATAATCAGTAGAAATAAGGATGAAGTTTAAAAATAAATGGTGTTGGAACAACTGAGCAGCCATTTAGAAAAAGATATACCTCACACCAGGATAAAGTCCAAATGGATCCAAAATTTAAATGCAACAAACAAAACCATTAAAGGTCTAGGAAAAAAATCCATGAAAGAATTCCTTTGTCTTTGGAATGGAGATAACCTTTCTTACCATTTGGAGATCATAAAAATCTGGAGACCCAAAATTGAAAAGACTGATAATTACGATTACACAAAAATGAGAACCTTAATGGCAAAAAAAAAAAAAAAAAATCATAAGCAAGGTTGAAGGCCAAATAACAAACTAGGAAAAAAATATTTGAAACTTACTATCACAAAGGATTAGTCTCCCTAATTTATAAAGGGATCCTTGATTTGGTAAAAAAAAAAAAGAAAAAAAAAAGACCAGAAATGTATAGAAAAATGCATCAGGAACATCAATAGATTGTTCAGGAAAAAAAAAAAAAAGAAATACAAACGTCATTAAGACATATCAAAGGTATTCTATGACACTCATAAGAAAAACATAAAATAAAGCTATTAGGTTGAACCATATGAAATTACCAATGGTCTCCCATTTCTCACCGATATAAGTGGCAATTTCATGTGGCTCATTTGACCTAACACAACGAAATACTATTTTTTATCTATCAAATTGGCAAAATTCCAAAGGCTGAGCACCATAATCTTTCAACAGGGCTGTGGGGAAACAGTCTCATACAATGCTTCTGAGAAGATAAAACCATACAACTTCTATGGAGGGCAATCTGGCAAAACTGATAAAAATTTCCACTTCTGAGAATTTATACTTCAGCTATACTATACACATATAAAATCATGTATGTGCAGATGAGTGTTCACAATATGCTATCTTTCATGTAAGGGAGAGGAAATATGGACATATGGATGGTCCTCAACTTACAATTTTTCAACTTTATGATGGTCTTTCAGCTATGTACAGTGAATATCCATTCAAACATTCTGTTTTTCACTTCCAGTACAGCGTTCAATAAATTACATGAGATATTCAAATACTTGATTATAAAACAGGCTTTGTGTTAGATGATTTTGCTCAACTCAACTGTAGGCTAATGTCAGTGTCCTAAGCACACTTTAGGTAGGCTCGGTAAAGCTGTGATGTTGGCTAGGTTAGGTATACTAAATGCATTTTTTTAGTTACAATATTTTCAACTTATGATGGATTTCTTGGGATGTAACCCCATCATAAGTTGAGGAGCACCTGTATATGCATTCAGCTTTGCTTGTACAGTCATGTACCACGTAATGACGTTCCGGTCAACAATGGACCACATTTTCGATGGTGGTCTCATAAGATTATAATGGAGCCCTATACAGGTGTACCATTTTTTCATCTTTTATACTGTAGGTTTACTATACTTTTTCTATGTTTAGATACACATCATATAGCCTGTGTATAGTAGGCTATACCATCTAGGTGTGTGTAAGTACACTGTATGATGTTCACAGGATGACAAAATTGCCTAACAATGCATTGCTCAACATATCCTCATCATTAAGCAATGCATGACTGCATCTGCAAAAACAAACACTCAGAAAAGACATGAGAAGTTGATAAAAGCAGTTAACTGCATGGAGAAGGGAGGGAGTAGAAAAGACAGAGAGCAGGGAGTTAAATTCCTCGTGGTGTATCTTGTTCACTGTACCGGTAGCTAAAGCACATAACCAAATTAAAAAATAAATTAATAATTTAAATGGTAAAATTGCCAGTTTTTGAAAAAACTGACAATTAAAATGACACATTCACTAAGGTCCTAAATCATCATCACTGTAATAAACAGTTTATGTATTCACAACTATTTTTACCATCCCCAGAGAAACAAATAACAACACATAAATTGGAATTCCACCACTGGGCTGATGCCTCTCTAGATGGTTCCTCCAACTCCTCTCCATGCCCTGGTTAGGGAAGGGCTGACCCCCACATACTGCGTCACCTGGCCTCTCCTACTTTCTGGCTTCCTGTTGAGTTGGCCAAGGGAGGCCTGGCTCGAGGTCAGAGGTCAGAAGAGTGAAGCTGGGGTGTTTCTTCTCTCTGCATCAACAATGTGTCTCTGGCAATGGCTGCCTCTCCTTTTAAGCACATTTACTATCTGCTGTCCTCATCTATGGTTCTAGCTCTTTCTGAGCTCCAGAAACACTGATTCCTCCCCTTTGCTCTTCAGGGCCTGGAGGGAGTATCGGGGGATGACAGTTTCCCACTGGTGCTGGTCCCTAGGTGGCTCAGAACATGACACCCCAAAGTATGGTGCCTTGGCACACAAAGTACTTTGAACTGAAGTCGACTGGAAGGCCTCAGAAGTAAGGCCTTTCTGACCTTCCCCACCCTCCTGCTTCTTGCCCCTCCTTGTTCCCTGATGCAAGTCAGGAAGGCCAGAATTCCTCTCTCCAGAAGCTGGTCATAGAAACTGGACTGCTCAGAAAGCCATAAAACCTAGAAAGGTCATTTTCTCCCTTCTCTCTTGAAGACCCTCATTCCAGAGGGGTCTGGCCCCATACCTGGGAGAAAGGAATGTTGAACAGAGGCCAAGAAGAACCTGAACAGATGGCTGACACTCCTATAACAACAGAGAGGTTAACAAGAAAAAAGCATAAAGGATTTATTTAATCAAAGTTTTATCTGACATGGGACCTTTCAGAAAAGATGACGCAAAGACCCAAGGGAGAATGTCCATTTTTATGCTTAAATTTGATGAGGAGTGGACAGCAGTGTAGAAATGTGACTGGACAAAAAGGGAATGATTTAATATTAACAGACTAAGTGGGGAAACCCACCAAGAAATGTCTGTTCTGATTCTTCTTGGCCTGTCTAGGTGGCATTCCTTTCTCCTGAGTTTAGGGCAGGGCCCTTCTGGAATGAGGGTCTTAGGATCTACTTTTAGATGAGGCAGGTCAGAGAATTTCTTTATGGCCAGCTCCTACACAGAAAGGTGAGGGAAAGTCAGAGTAATATTTCTAGGTTTTATGGCTGGCTCTGGGGGAGAGAGGTTCTAGTTCCTATTACCTGCCTTGGGGAAAAGGAATTCTAGTTTCTATGGCCTGCCTTGGGGAGAAAGGGAAGCAAGAGAAGGTCAGAAAGAGACTTTGCTTCTGAGGCCCTACCAATATCCTTCAGTCAAAGCATTGTACTTCAGGGTACTGTTTGCTGAGTGTCATAGTATTAAAAACTGCAAGGAGAAATGTGAAAGGAATCTAAAAAGAAATATGATCCGAAAATTTTAGGAAGCCTATTTTGTTTTTTTCCCAAAGCGATTTTTCTAGTTGTTTGCTTGCAATAAGTGGCTTATTCTTTAAATTCTGACTTACCTAAACACAAAAACGGCAGTTCTGGAGTAGGGGGGATGGGGAGATGGCAAATTAAGGTGATTCATTGGAAAAGCAAAAACCAAAAACCTCCCCCAAACTCTTCGAAGCAGTCAAATATCCAGAGCTATTTGCAGGACTGTTAGTCCTATCTCTAGAAGGGCGTTTTTCTCACCCATTTATATTGCAAGGGAAAATATCTTCCATGAAGCAAACATTTTTAAGATTTCAGCTTTTCAAATGCATGGTACTTGTGATAAAGGGTGTTTTCAAGCCCTCTTCTTCACTTAACCTGCCAACTAACATGGGAAACCATTAGCTCAGGCTGCTACAATTAACTCAGGGCTGCTTCTTGAAAGGCTCACACAATTCCCAGCTACTTATCATGCAAACAACCTGGGAGACTCATTTTCCTTGCAATGCAGTAGGAGGGGTAAATTACTGAGATAAGTAGATTATTGGGGAAAAAGTCACACTCAGAGGCCTTATGAAATGATTAAACCCTGGGAAATTCATCCCCCTAAATCCCTGGCCCCTGATAGTATACATTCATTACTGGATCCTGGATAATCTACAATGAAGAACCTTCTTTAGAAGCAATAAATACTCCCACTCCACTGAATTTTCATTTAACTTTTCAAACAGTGAGTTCTTTCGTTTTGATAAGTGAGAGTCATATGTGAAGCAAATTAAAGGAAAGTGAGGAAGTCATCAGACTTGCAAGATTTTTAAACATTTCTAAAATAGTAAAAGTGCAAATACTGAAACCAATAACATACAACTCTAGGAAAGTATGATCTTACTGACTTCCTTGCATTAGTTTCATAAATTCCATGCCAACAGAAACTATTTCATATCTGATTAACAGCCATGTTCAAATCTATTGTGACAAAATGTGTTTTCTCTGTAAGAAGTACTTCCTTATAGCAAATATCAGTCAATAGTCAAGTTGACTATCATTAGTCAAGTTGATGAACAGCCTAAAATGTTTCAGAAAGAACAAGTCCAGGAAAGTGATGTAAATAAATGTAACCATGAGCTACAGACAGAAAATGAACCTCATTTTCTTACAAGAGGGAAAAACAAAGAAACAAGAAAACACAAAAACCTCAACAAAACAGAAACTCTGAGAAGCAAAATCTAAATAAGAGACTAAAATTCATGGTAGAACTGGTTAGTACCAACGTTGACTTTATTTATACGTGCAGCTACTGAACTGCAGACAGCCAGTCTAAACAGGCATGACATTTCATTGTGGGGAACACAGTAGCACCCCGAGCCGTTCCAAACTATAGCAGTGCACCCACTCAAAATTACTCTTGGAAATACTCAAGGAATTACCACCTCTCTAAGCAAAGCTGAGTCTATTTATTGCCCCTCAGGCATTTAGGCATCCTCCGACCACCTGTCTGACAAGCAGAACTGGAGGGAGAACAGCTTGAGTCAGGGTAGACCAGGAGGGTGAGAATCCAGAGGCTGAAGGGGGCTGCTGTGGGAAGGGCAGTGGATGGAAGGCAGTGACTTTTCAAGGGAAGACCTGCATTGTGGGGTACGGCATAACCCACTCCTCTATCTCAATATGAAACTTTTAGTAAAGGCTATAATTTATCAAAATTCTTGTAGCTGGTTTTGTGTGTGAGCAAGGGGTATGTACTTGTTTGGGGAGAAGAGTGTGATAGGACGTGCTGAGATTAATACCGGGGAGCAGGGGTGGTGGTCCACGGTGATCTGTTCACATTCAATTTACGACATGGCTATCCCCGTTTTCGCAGATGCAATACCTGAAACTTAGAGAGGTGAAGTAACCTGCCCAAGGTCTCAAGGCTAGAGCTGGGATTCAAATCTACACCGAATTCAGAACCCAAAGTCTAAATACTACACTGGATTTACCTTGGAAGACAGTACAAGACAGAAATACTAGCTGATATCTCAAATTGCTATACTTCATTTATAAGAGTATGCAAACTGGATGGCACAGAATTGATACTTTGGAAGAAGAGGAGTCAGTAGGGTGATCATAAAATCCACCTCACTGCCTGAAACAATGATTTGCAACAGTATGACACTGTATTTCACAACAGAATTGAGATTTAAACCAGAATGCAGAGTAAGGAAATAATATGGGGGAGAGAAACAATTTTCACTAAAAAAAAACCTGGTATAAATATTAATGGCATATTGCTTTTAGAAACTGTAATATTAAAAGTGAGATATTAATCATATTTATAGTCAAATAGGAAAAAATGCTTTTAACATCCATGTAATGATGCACAGATATCTTGGCATCTCTATCTGAATTTTTATTAAAATATACTGAGGGAATACAAATAGTCTAGCTATCAGAACACAGACAGTGTGAATCCCAGCTCAACCACTTATTAGCTGTGGTGGCCTTGGGCACATCACTTAACTTTTCTGTGCTGTAGTTTCTTAATCTGAAAATGTGGACATTCCATGGCCCTATCTCATGAGATTGTTGTGAGGATTCAATGAATTAATACATTAAGGTGCTTAAAACAGTGCATGGCACATGCCAAACACTTTATAAGTGTCAGCTAATGTCATATTCTTATTAAATACAGGGAGCAACTTATACCAGCATGGGACATTTTAAGGGATATCATAAGAGACAATAAATGCACACATAAGTTAAAAGGGTGATGAAATTGAGTGCTGGTGACAGTGTAGTTGAAAGCAATACTCACTGAACTGTGGCTTATATGGAAGGAAAGAAAGCCAGGCTGCTATGTCAGGGAACAGGGAAGGATTATGAGAGGGAAGGCTGCTCTGAGGTTAAAGAGCAGGTGTGAGAGGAGTAGGAAAGTGAAATGACAGGAGGTTAAGTCAGACAGAGGAATTTTTAGAGTTAGAGGTAGACCAGTTCCAAATATACTAAGTCCAGGCTGTGGTCATGGAGATGGTGAAATTATGACCTAGAGTGTGGGATAGATTGTCAAGGTACAATCTCGCGTCCCCTAGTGCAGTGGCAGGGAAATGGGTGAAAGGGATCACTGCGAATTGAGTATCAAAATCCTCAAGGAACGTGGGTAGATAATTAGGAAGTCAAAACATATTAATATCACATGAGTGAAAGGTTTTAGTTGATGATGCCAATATGCACTGTACCTAGCTTAGCAAAAAGGGGTTTAAAAAAAGGGTACTGGGAGCTTATAAAATCTTCAGCACAACCAGAAAAGCAAATTTAGAGGATTCCCAATCAGGACCCATAGCTCCAACAACCCAAAAGGACAGTTCCAACAGGAGCTCCACTGCTATGGCTGCCTGCACAGGACAGTAGGAACTAGATGGCAGACTTTTTGCTGAGCCTCCCACAAGGAGCCAAACACTCCCAACCCCACGCCCACCAGAAGATCTGATCCCCACGTGCACAGCTAAGACCCTACATTGGACACTTCTATCTTCAAGTCTTAGGAGGTAGATGAGGCCACCTGTGGCATCCTTGTGGCAAGGAGTCTGAGAAATGTGACTTTTAACTTTCCAACCTTTGTAATTCGGGAAGGCAGGCCAGGAAGGAGTTGGGGTGAGTAGGGAGGGAGCCATTTAAAACTATCTGCCAATGAGGAGGATGGAAAAGTGATGTTGACACTCTATGGCACGGACTTCCCTGCAGGAGAACAGGGTGCTGCCGGGACAGCAGGGAAGGAGATGGTGTTTTTCTGATTCTGAGATATTAAGGTTGTGAATAAAGAGCCTCATTGAGCAAGGTGCTGTCAGAGGAAATGTACGCTTCAGTTAAGCCGGTGCTAGAAGCAATGTCTTGGGAAAAGGGTATTACTTCATCACGGTGTATTATGAGCATATTTGAAAAATTCTGACTTCAGTTGAGTTGAATGGGCCTGGACTCACCCAAGTAACTCCCTCTCCTTGTCCAAACCTCTTTCAATAAGCCATTTTTCAATGAACCTGTTTTAATTTCCACTACCGTACACACACATGCAAAAAGTAATCTCTCCCTTTACTTTCAATTCCCATCACATTTTATCAAACTCCTCTTACATCATTGATCTTGTTTTGGCTTGTATTTAAGAGTTATTTATATACACATCTTATCTCCCCTTCTAAGCTTCTTGAGGCAGGGGTATGTATATCTGACTGAGTTTTGTATCCTTCCCAGCAATTAGTACAGCTGCACTCTAAAAATCTTGATGAATGATGAATGAAGAATGAATGAATGATTATATACCTTCCATTGTAGCATTTCGCGATTTCCAATGTCTGTGAGGAAAAGGATTGCCAGGTCGTCAGTCAACCTTTTCGAGGTTTATTCTAACCAAAATATTAAACCTCTAAAAATGTCTATAATTCTGGGTTTTTCTCTACTTATACTATGGGCTTCCCATTAGATTATGAGATTGGGAAAATATCTTTTATATCCGTAACCCTAGAATGTCTGTTGTAGGGCATACTCAAAGAATGCTTTTTGACTAAGTTCAGATGTTATCTGGGACATGTGTGTGGATGGGCTCTGAACTTTGTCTGAGTGTAATATGATTTATATAATAAAAAATATATATTTGGTCCTCGTCAAGTTTCCTGGAAAAGGACCCTAAAAACTTTGGAATCTCCAAAGTCCTAAGTGTCCTTTTGGATGCTAATGAGATGACTGATGATTGGGGGCTCCTAGATAGCTTCAGGATGGGGGCTGGCTGTCAGGGGAACCAACCAAGTGATTAGAAGGTTGGAACTTTCAGCCCCCGCCCATGACCTCCAGGGAGAGGAGAGGAGATGAAGATTGAGCTGATCACCAAGCCAATAATTTAATCTATCAAGTTTACATAATGAAGCCTCCATAAAAACTCAAAAGGGTTTGGAGAGCTTCTGGAGGTGTTGGGAGGGTGGTGAGCCCCGAGAAGGCATGGAAGCTCTGCACCCCTCCCCCAACCTTACCCTATGTGTCTCTTCCATCTAGCTGTTCATTTGTATTCTTCTATAATAAATAAACAAAATAAACAAAGTGTTTCTCTGGGTTCCATAATGCGTTCTAGCAAATACTTGAACCAAACGAGGGGCTCACGGGAACCCCCAATTTACAGCTGTTTGGTCAGAGTTCTGGAGGCCCAGATTTGTGACTGACATCTGACGTGGGGCAGTCTCAGCAGGCTGAGCCCTTAACCTGTGGGATCTGACTCTAACTCCAGGTAGACAGTGCCAGTTAAACTAAATTACGGGACGTCCAGTAGGTGTCTGCCAGAGAATTGATGAGCTGGGGGGAACCCCACATCTGGTGTTAGAGGTGAAGTATTAAAAATGGTGAGAGCACAGAAGGAGAAAACAGTTGAGTTTCCTTTCCCATCTCAAACAATAAGGATGTCTACGAGATTTTTGTGTGATATATTTGGGTAGATGAACAGGAATAATGGACATTAGATTAGATTTACTCTGAAAAAGATATGATTTAAGAGTTGACAGAGAGAATAAGAGCTGTATCACTGTAATAATGAAGAGACCTGGAGGAGAACCAGCAGTGAAAGGAAGAACTCCGCAAAGTTCTGGAAGACAGAGGCTGACTACTAAAACCAAGGAGGCAGCTGTGGTCTAGAAAGCACATGGGGAACAACCAGAACTAAGGAGGGCAGCACCCTGCCAAGCACACCCCTGAGGGGCTCCAGATTCAGGGACAGTAAGAATGAGAAATGGGGATAAAAACAGGATTCACTGAAGATCTTTATATGGACCCTCCCACTTACTAAGTAATAAAACCACCAGGCAGCCAACTGTCTTATCCCCCCACAAAAAGATGGACTGTTTTCTCTAAAGAAATTGAGCAAACTATCTCGGGGCACTGCAGCTTCTAGTGTAGGTAGGCGTTGCTGTCCTAGAGCAGAGTCCTCTGCTCTGTGGCATATGGCAGGGCAGAGGAGTTCCCTTGACACCTGGATAGGAGGCCTATCAGTCAACCAGCTCTGCCCATTTACACAGACCTTCCCATCGGACCTTCCATTTCCAGATTCTTACACATGAACTCACCCCCAAGATTCATCAAGCATTTAAGCATGCCATAGAAGGCACAAAATAAATAGAAAAATTGACTCCTAGGATATGCAATTAAATCTGATAACAGAACTTAAAAACAAAACATGACAAAAAACTCTAGTAGTTAATATTTGGTTTTCTTTGTTTTCTTTTCTTTGTTTTTGAGATGGGAGTCTCCTTCTGTCCCCTAGGCTAGAGTACAGTGGGGTGATCATAGCTCACTGTAACCTTGAACTCCTATGATGATGCCACTGTACTCTAGCCCAGTTGACGGAAGGAGATTCTGTCTCAAAAACAGAAAGAAATACCAGAATGACAAATAGCTCTAAAAGCATGGGGCAGGGGTGGGAGGACAGTTCACGTTGGAGCAGAAGGTTCTAGAAAAGAGCAATTTTTTTTTTTTTTTTGAGACAGAGTCTCACTCTGTTGCCCGGGCTATAGAGTGCCGTGACATCAGCCTAGCTCACAGCAACCTCAGATTCCTGAGCTCAAGCAATCCTTCTGCCTCAGCCTCCCAAGGAGCTGGGACTACAGGCATGCGACACCATGCCCGGCTAATTTTTTCTATATATTTTTAGTTGTCCAATTAATTTCTTTCTATTTATAGTAGAGACGAGGTCTCGCTCTTGCTCAGGCTGGTTTCGAACTCCTGACCTTGAGC
>CAUYRT010050097.1:0-33368 GCA_963574885.1 Lepilemur ruficaudatus
TCAGCCTAGCTCACAGCAACCTCAAACTCCTGGGCTCAAGCAATCCTTCTGCCTCAGCCTCCCAAGTGAGAAATGAGTAATTTTATGACATAATTTAATCAACCTTTTCCCTTATAATCAAAGGTATCTTAGATTGGAGGAAATACAATGTTATATTTATATATCCCTTTTTGCTACATGGATTGCAAATATTTTTATCTATCATTTTTTTCTTTTGTATAGCATCTTTTACCCTATGGAATTTTACATTTTTATGTAAGCAAACTTGTAAATCTTCCTTTGAAGATTTTGAGCCTTGTTTACCCTAAAGACATAAAAATGTTCTCCAATATTTTCAATAGTTTTATTTACTTTTTTTCAGAGACAGAGTCTTGCTCTGTCACCTAGGCTAGAATGCACGCAGTGGTGTCATCATAGCTCACAGCAATCTCAAACTCCTAGCTTCAAGCAATCCTCCTGCCTCAGCCTCCTGAGTAGCTGAGACTACAGGTGCATGCAACTGCATCTGGCCAATTTTTCTATTTTTTGTAGAGACTGGGTCTCCCTCTTGTTCAGGCTGGTCTTGAACTCCTGACCTCAAGCAATCCTCCCTCCTTGGCCTCCCAGAGTGCTAAGATTACAGGCATGAGCCACCTTGCCTGGCCAATAGGTTTATATTTAAAACTGAAACATTAACCCATCTTAGATTTATCTTTATTTTTGACAATGCTTTTTTTTTTTTTAACTTTTTCCTCTTTTTAATTTTATTTGCTTAACTTTCTTTATTTTTGAAACATCAGTTTATCAGGGGCCCACCTTTGGAATGGCTTATTCATTCCTTTTTTTTTTTTTTTAACTCTTCAGATAGAGTTGATTATACTTATCTTTTACCTCTGAGTAATATGGTAATAAATTATCTAACAAGTACTACTTTGATAGCATATAAATTTTTTAATAGCTTTACTGGTATATAATTTAAATACCATATGCTACACCTATGGTAAGAATACAATTCAACGGTTTTTTAAATAAATTTACACAGTTGCGCAACAATTACCACAATCCAGTTTTAGAACATTTCTATGACCCCAAATATTCTATCATCCCTCCTGTCTGTTTGCAGTCAATCCCCATTTTTATTCCTAGCCCCAAACAACCACTGATACACTTTCTGTTTGTATAGATTTGACTATTTTGTGTCTGACTTCTTTCACTTAACCTAATGTTTTTGAGGTCCATCCATGTAGTATATATTAGTGGTTTGGTCCTTTGTATTGCTGAATAGTATCCCATTGAATGGATATACCACATTATTACAGGTGGGAGGATTGCTTGAGGCCAGGAATGCAAGACCAGCCTGGGCAACATAACGAGATCCCATCTCTACAAAAAATAGAAAAATTAGCTGGGTGTGGTGGCATGTACCTATAGTTCCAGCTACTTGGGAGGCTGAGGCAGGAGGATCACTTGAGCCCAGGAGTTTCAAGTTACAGTGAACTATTATGACGCCATTGCACTATAGCCCAGGCAACAGAGTGAGACCCTGTCTCAAAAAAAAAAAAAAAACAAATAGCATTTTTTAAAATATTTGTATTTGACGAGTCAATTTTTTGTTTTAGTGACCGAGTCTCACTCTGTTGCCCTGGCTGGAGTGCAGTGGCTAATCACAGACGAGGTCATAGCACACTGCAGCCTCCAACTCCTAGGCTTAAGCAATCCTCCTGCCTCAACCTTCCAAGTAGCTGGGACTACAGTTGCATGCCTAGCTGACTAGTCAATTTTCAATCTTATTTTTATTTTGTTTCTACATCCCTCAATATTTTGTTGTGTGTCTTGTTTGAGGTATATACAGGCCAAGCACTGAGGCGCGTGCCTATAATCCCAGCAGTTTAAAAAAGCATATAAAAGTGAAGTTTACCCTTTTCTTAGGTGTACGAATTTTGACAAAGTAATACAGTGTATAACCACCACCACAATTGAGGTAAAGTATTTCTACTATCCCCCAAATTTCTCACATCCCTTTGTAGGCAGTCTCTCCCTCCACCCCCATACAAACTACAGGAATTTCGTTCTTATAGTTTTGCCTTTTATAAAATGTCCTATAAATGGAACTATACAGTATGTAATCTTCTGAGTCTAGCTTGTTTCACTTAGCATAATGCTTTTGAGACTTGTCAATGCTGCTGCATTTATCAGTAGTTCCCTTTTATTGCTGAGGTGAATTCCCTCATATGCACCTATCACTATCTTTTGATATTCAGCAATGAACATTTTGTGCCTTTCTCAGAATTGAGTAGTCTGAATCACTTTAGGTCAACTAGGTTAGAATTTTTAAACTTTTACAGGCAAAGCCAACTTTCATATATCAAATAAAAAGCTTGGTGAGGTATGGCTCACACCTGTAATCCTAGTAACTCAGGAGGCTGAGGCGGAAGGATCGCTTGAGGCCAGGAATTTTAGACCATCCTGGGCAACATAGTGAGACCCTGTCTCAAATAAAATTATGTAAAATACACATATCACAAGACATCTTTCTTCTCTTGTTCAAAGTCATTTATAAAATCTCTTGCTTTTTGTTCTTTGTGTAGGTATTGATTGGCAAGTACGACCTCCTTTATCAGGACTTCCTCCTCTTGGTAAAATGCCTCTCAAAAAGGAGCTTCATTTTAACACTTCCATTGCTAACTTGGTCATCCTTCGTGGGAAAGATGTGCAAAGCGCGGATCTCGGTAAGAAGTTAAGGTGAAAATTAAGATGTACATTTTGCACATGGATGTGGTACATCATATACATAGTTTTTTAAAGTCCCCGTATTTAATCTTTTTTTTCCATCTCTAACACTGATGGAAGGTCCCTGTATTTAATCTTAGAGAAAGGAAAATAATAACTATGTGTTTTAGTGGCAAAATGTAATTATTGTATCAGTTAGTATGTGACTGACACCAAAACAGAAGTGGTTTAAACAAGATAAATATTTTACTCTTTCTTCCAGACATCTGGTCTCTCTGTCATCCTTACCATGTGGCTTCCTCCTTGTAGTTCATGATACCTGCTTGAGCTTCAGCCATCAAGTCACATAGGAATAAGCAAAGAAGGGCACATCACACTTGCATTTCTATCCCATTTACTGGGACCAAGCTCTGTGCCACATCTAGCTGGAAGCATGGCTGTGAGTGCAGTTAAATTTTGAGCATTCTGTTACTAAGGAAGAAGAGGAGAACAAGAATTAATTGCTAGTCAACCAGTGGTCTCTGTGGGCAGCATTTTGTTACAAATTTTTTGGGAAGTTGAAAGAGCAGTAATTCTTACTAGCTTTGTTTTTCTGTGTCAGGTCTCTAGCTTCATTTTATCCTTATTTGATAATGTTATTAGTATCACTACTTTGTTTTGTATGTGTGCGTGTTTTTTTTTAAATAGAGATGCAAGGGAGTGTCTCACCATGTTGCCTGAGCTGGTCTTAAACTCCTCGCCTCAAGTGATCTTCCCAGCTCAGCCTCCCAAGGTGCTGGGATTATAGGTGTGAGCCTCTGGGCCTGGCCACATTTACTATTTCTTGGTGTGGTATAAAGAAAACCAAACAATCTACTCCCTGTAATACCCCTCAGACAAAGAACTAATAATAATTTAAAATAGATCTTTTCAGCCAGGCACAGTGGCTCAGGCCTATAATTCCAGTAACTCGGGAAGCTGAGGCAGGGGGATCACTTGAGGCCAGGACCAGCGTGAGCAAAAGTGAGACCGCATTTCTACTAAAAATAGAAAAAATTAGCTGGGCGTGGTGGTGCTCACCTGTAGTCCCAGCTACTTGGGAGACTGAGACAGGAGGATTGCTTGAGCCCAGGAGTTTGAGGTTGCTGTGAGCTAGGCTAACGCCACGGCACTCTAGCCCGGGCAACAGAGTGAGACTCTGTCTCAAAAAAAAAAAGAAAATTAAAAGGCAAAATAAAAGATTTCTGATGAAATAGATAAGAAAATATCCATTTATGAGTTTTCACAATTATTAATTTATATTATAAAGAATGGCTCCTGTTGTTTTTACTCTAGAGGGATTTAAAGATCCAGCTCTCTATACCTCCTGGTTAGAGCCTGTTGATGCTTTCAACGTGTGGAAAACCCAGCGAGCCTTTAGCAAATATGAGAAGTCTGCATCGTTGGTCAGCAACAGCCAGTTCTTAGTAAAACCACTCGATATGATTGTGGGCAAAGCGTGGAATATGTTTGCTTCAAAGTAAGTAAAGAATAAATCTACAAACCTTCTCAACCTTAGGCAGAGTATATAGTGTTAGAGCAGGAGGTAGGATCCAGAACAAGCATGGTCACCACTTAGTAGGTGTGAAGCCTTGGGCATATGGCTTCAGGCTTCATCATCTCTGTAATGGGTCCTAATTGAGAAAATTTGTGGTGAGGAATTAAATGACGTAATCATGTAAAACACCTAGTACAATGCCTGGCTAGTAAATGCTCAATAATAGTTTGACATTATTATTCTTATATGGGTATGATGTTGTTGACTAAATGGATAGCTTCTAAGCCACATGAAATTAAAGTAGAAATTTCATTATAAGGCAGGGACAATAAGATAGTTTTCAAAACTAAGATCCTCAGGAGAGTAAAAGAGATCCTGATCTTTCTTCCTCAATAAGATATATGGTGAGTTAAACTCTGTTTGATACTAAGAAAAATCCACTTGATACTAAGAAATGTTTTAGCAGGTTTCTTGACCTCTACCACAGTTCCTTAATGTCAAAGCAAAATTCCTCCAACAACTGAACCAGGCCTCTGCTTTGATTAGCTACAATTCCCAACAGCCCAGCCATCCTGCATGTGGCTGTTACTCTCTTCCCATTCTCTTGACATGGTAGCAGCCACTATTATGTCAATTTAATTCATGTGTGCCCCTGATATTCTTTATGGACGTGATTTCCCCTGCCTCCGAGCATTTTGGGGGGTGGGAGGGATTGAGAGGACCACTCTGGCATAACCACAAATTAAACATCTGAAAAGCACTTGGGAGGCTTCACCACATTCCTATAACAGGATTGATGTGATTTCTAGCTTCAAGTCTAAGATGAAACTTTCCAGGCACTTTTTAGTGTTTATATTGAACCCAGTCATCTCCTGTAGGGTGTTAAGTATGTGCTGGGTGGACAGCCACATCTGAACATGCTTCCTTTTCCTGTGTGCCTCTTCTTGTCGCTCTCTTAGACACTAAAAAATAGGGAGTTTGACATAAATTCTGAAAGCTCACTAATGTTTGGAATAAAAAATGTAGGAAATATAAGACTTCTAATAGATTTTGTGATCTTCAAATGTTCATGAGCTAGGAAAGGTCTATTTATTATTTGTTTTTAAGAGTTATTCATTGCCCTAAAATTTTTTATTTTACATTTTCCATTGGTGGATTTGTTTATATATATATATATGTTTTTTTTTCTTTTTTTCCACTTGCCAAGGTTGATCTGTTTTTTTTTTTTTTTTTTTTTTTTTTTAAAAAAAGCCAAACTTCAACAGTACACAAAATTTTGAATTTAAGAAGAGGACTTCTTGGACAGTTTCACATTGTTAGAGCAGGTTGTTGCCAGTTACTGTAACCTCTGATCTTGAACAAAGGAAAACAGTATCTTGAAGCATTTCTGGACTAAAATATTTTCAGTACTACTTTGTGAGGTTTTCAAAGTCCTAACTGTTAAAGTAGCAAAGTAGAATGCTGAGTCCATTCTGTATAATATACCCACAGAAAAGGAAGATATCTTTTAAAATGAAGAATAGCATGTTTTCAATGAAAACATCTACTTGGTATTTTATTTGTAAGAAAAAAATTGGTGCTTCGATAAGAAACTTTGGAAACATTTTGCTGAGATGTCGGAACTCTGGAACTACCCAAGAAAAGGGAATATTCTGTTTGTCTTCATGCTCCTAAGTCTTTCCACTTTACTCCAAAAAGGATTCACGAAATACAAACTAAACTTTCATAGCACACTTTTAAACTAAGAAATTGTAATTCTGTGGAAATGCTTTGAACCACAAGAGGGAGATGTTGTCAAATGCTACAGTGGGAACATCTATTTTGAATATTGTCTCACAGGGTAAGAGTTTTCACTCTAAGCAGCTATTTAAAAATAAATGTCAGGATTTTGTAAGAAATGCTTATGCATACATAAAAAATAAGTAAATATGCATCTTGCTTTTTTAAAACTCTGAGTATGAGAAAATTGGATTACATTTTGTTTTGGATCTTGGAATGCCAGAGCACAAGTTGATTTTATTAAACTATTGCTTTAAAATTGCTTATGGGGGCCAGGTGCAGTTGCACCTATAATCCCAGCGACTCTGGAGCCTGAGGCAGGAGGATCCCTTGAGCCCAGGAGTTCAAGACCAGCTTGGGAAACGTAGTGAGACACCCCTCCACCACCACCATGCCCCATCTCCTTTTTTTAAAGAAAAATTTGCTTATAGGTGTTTAGCTGGTATGGCTATATGCTTTGCAGTAAAAGAGATAAGAACTTTCACCCAAATTTTTCACTAAGTTGGGAAAGTTATCACTAAGGAAATACAGTGCTTGATGAAATTGACACACAGATGTGGTTTCACTCAGAAGGACAAAACACACTTGAAAATTGGCAACTATCTTTGAGGGAAATGGTGTATTTCCATAAAACACATCACATGCAATGTATTAACAAATGTAAAATGGGAAACAAATAGGAACATGTGTCCTTTCGGCCAAATCTACCAGTAGTGACTTTTATATGGAAAAATGACAGTTCACAGCTTCCCTGGTTTCTTCCTTTTCTTTCCATATGGAAATAATTACCTTTTTGCTGTTTTTCTTATCAACTGTTGCTATGATTTAAAATACTGAACCATATCTTATTTCTAAGGAATGTAAAAAGTGGTCTGTTCAGCTGCTAAAAGGCACACCCCACTGCTGCATTTCGTTAACCCAAGTATACTTGAAAAATAATTAGATCATAATTTTACAAAACAAAGTTAAAGTAATTGTTTAGGCATTGAAGGAATCCGAAGACTGAAACAGTTTCCCAGACTAAACCAGCATTAATGAAGATTTGTAACCGAATTATCTCACCAGGGGTTAAGCTGACTCTGAGGAACCTTGCTAGAAGTTAAGCGTAAAGAAAGTCATAAGTTGAAATCATTTGATATTTGAGAAAAGAACAGGGCTAAGTATATTTCTAATTTGGCAACTCATGGAATCAATGGCAGGTGAATATTAGAAATAAACCCCAGTTAGAGAGAGCTCTGCAGCCATTCCCGTATGCAATTTGACTTTTTTTTTTTCCCTGAGACAGGGTTTCACTTTGTCACCAGGCTTCAAGTGATCCCCATGCCTCAGCCTCCCAAAACACTGGGATTATAGGTGTAGCCACCACACTCAGCCTTGACCCTTTCTTATGATCCACAACTGCATTATTTGATAAGTGTGGATATCTAAATATTTGTAAGCTTGTTTTAAACATTTACATGGAAAATAATTTTTTCTTTTCTATTTGGAATAACAAAATTTTTGCTCTTAGAGTTGTGATTTTAAGTTAAAAACACAAGGAAGCTAACGTTAAAGTTTCAAGATACGGAGTGGCATTAGAAATGTACTTTGATTTGTGTGGAGAAAATGGCCAATCAGCCAGGACAACATTAGAATCAAACTCCTAGGCCTACAGATCCAGAAAACTTCGAAAATGTAATTTCTTAGATTACTGGGTAACTGGCATATTAGGTTTTCAAACATTATCCTGTAGAGGCAGGATGCACCCCTGTGCACAGTGAGTACAGTGTAAACTCAAACTTACTTTCTGTTTCTTACTGTTTCTTACTTTCAAGCCTTTTCCATTTCTTATCTTCTCCCATTTATGCTTTTCTCAAGAGCTCTTTACTCTGAGCTGTAGAACCTATTTCTTCCCATGCATTCCCTCTTTCCTCCAGCTTTGAGCACCCTGCTCCCCTTACTACTCAGTCTGTAACATTTCTCCTTTATTTATTTTTTTAGAGACAGGGTCTCACTCTGTCACCCAGGCTGGAGTGCAGTGGTGTGGTCATAGCTCACTGCAGCCTCGAACTCTTGGGCTCAAGAGATCCTCCCACCTCAGCCTCCTGAGTAGCTGGGACTATAGGCACACACCACTGCACCTGGCTCTTCTCCTTTATTTTACCCATCTCTTAGAACTCACTAAGTGTGCCAACAGTTCACTGTTATCAGCCAATCCATTCATCCAACCAGTGACTATTGAGTGCCAGGCATTGAACAAGATGTTAAAGATAAAGGGATCAATATCACATAGTCTAAATGAAGAAACTTACAGTGTAGTAAGTTTCTTTGGATGTCTGGTGCTACATTTATAGCTTTCTTTCTTTTTTTTACCATCAGAGCAGTTGGCATCTAGCTTTCTAATTATTGCTTATTATATTGCCTGTGTGCATATTCAACTTTTTTACAGGAAAGATGTCATCCAAGAAAACAATGAACTACGAGCTCTAGTCTGGGCTAGATTTAAATGTTGAAATGTCTCCTCACTGGCTCTGTAGACTCTTCTATGCAGGGTACATACCAGTGATTCTTCTCCTGACCACCATGTTTATCACACTTAAATTCTTGTCCAAAACTTTGTTTTAAAACATGTTCCATATGTCCCTATCCCGCTATTCTCTCCATGAGCCCAAAGTCTGGCAGTCAACCCTTTCTTGTTCTGCCACCTACGTACCAAATATGGCTTTACCCACTAACTTGCCATTTTTGGCCAATAATCAATTATTTAATCTAAGAGATATTTGCTCATCTGTATCAATCACATTGTTTCCTGTGGGTTTTAGGAATGTGAGCCAAAAAACCCGGCTTTATATTTTAAACTAAATAACCTCCTACTCCTACACCCTGAAATGTCTCAGATGATGCAGTGTCAGCCTTATTAATAATAGATGGAATCCCATTTCTGCGAGCAGGAATGCTTGTACAAGGAGCTAAGATAAACAATGTAAATATTTCAAGTTTTGGGAAACACAGTATTGGGTCAGCGTAGGACAAAATATGGGATTCAAGCTATGGAAAAGGGAGAAATTGATATAAATTCCTAACCACTTAGCCTATAGGGAGGCTATGAAGCAGTAAGAGGTGAAAAGGAAGGTCAGGGAACTGATGATGCTCCCAAAGAATTGCTAATAACTTACAAGCATTTAAAAGAAAAAACTTGATGGTTTTTGAATTATCGACTTTACCTAATGAAAAATAGCTTAAAAAGAAAGCGTAAGCTAAATTATATATCACTTAGCAAATAATTCTGTCTTACCTGAATTTATCTCCTTTACCAATGATGGAGCCAATATAATGAGTACTTTTTTCTTTTGGAAAGAGTGTCTTGCTGTGTTGCCCAGGCTATGTAGCGGTGGCTATTCACAGGTGTAATGATAGCACACTACAGCCTTAAACTCCTGGGATAAAGGGATCATCCTATTTCAGCTTCCTCAGTCCCTAGGAGTAGAGGTGTGCACCTCTGTGCCTGGCTTTGATGGATACTTTAGAATGAATTATTTATGTGATAAGTACACAAAAATTCAAAGATTCTACACCCATGCTGTCCAATAAGGTAGTTGTTAACCACATGTGGCTAATGCTGTAAATGTAAAATATACACTGGATTTCAAAGATAATATGTATAAAAGAAACATAAAATATTAATATTTTAAATGGTATTTTTGACATACTAGGTTAAATAAGATTTCTTTTTATTTCGAAAATGTAGCAACTAAAATTTTTTGAATTGGAATTATGGCTTGCAATATATTTATGGGGCAGGGCTGTTCTAGACCTTTCCGGAGCAAAGTCCCAGGAATTGTAGAAACTGGAGTTGAACAAAGCTTATCCTTACTAGGTGAGAGGTCATGGGAACATGATGGTAAGAAACATGACATAAGACGAAAGATGGGAGTTTCCTCTTTGACAAAAAAGAGGCCTTTGCTTAAGCTCAACTCATGCGATCACTATGAAAGAGACAGGATGTGATTCAACAAACATTCATTGAACACCTGGAAGGAAAGACACTGTGCTAAGACAGATTGACAAAAATCAGTTAAACCTGACCTATGTCCTCAGGGAGTTCACCACTTGGTATATATTTGCTGCAAAGCATGTGCCTGGCTCATAGTAAAGACTCCATGTTTATTGCACAGATTAACATAAATGCCTAAAAAACTCGTTTGTTTTTGTTTTTTTTTTTTTTTTTTGAGACAGAGTCTCACTCTTTTGCCCGGGCTAGAGTGCCATGGCGACAGCCTAGCTCACAGCAACCTCAAACTCCTGGGCTGAAGCGATCCTTCTGCCTCAGCCTCCCGAGTAGCTGGGACTACAGGCATGTGCCACCATGCCTGGCTAATTTTTTCTATATATATATTTTTACTTGTCCAATTAATTTCTTTCTATTTTTAGTAGAGACGGGGGTCTCACTCTTGCTCAGGCTGGTTTCGAACTCCTGACCTTGAGCGATCTGCCCGCCTTGGCTTCCCAGAGTGCTAGGCTAAAAAACTCTTGAAGAGATGTTAAGCTGCAAAACTACAGGCACACAGGGAACCTGTTAAAGCTTCCGTTATGAGCAACAGATTGCACAGCCATTAGGTGAAACGAAGGACCTGAATATATAAAAATAACTAAAAATCTTGCCTCTGTAGCAATCTTATACTGCTAAGGCCATTTAAGACTGTGTAAATTCAAACTGTACTGCGAACGAAGAATTGACATTGCTTGCAACTCCTTGCCTGCAATCTAAATCCCTTATTCTGGAATGTAAAGCTGTCCCCCACTGTTCCGTTTATGTGTGCTATGGTAGCCAAGGCATACAGAAATGGCTGTTAAATGTTATGAAAAGCACATGGGTCAGGCACAATGGCTCATGCCTGTACCTGTAATCCTAGAATTTGGGGAGGCTGAGATGGGAGGATTGCTGGAGGTCAGGAGTTCAAGATCAGCCTGGGCAACATAGTGAGACCCCCATCTTCACAAAAAATAAGAAAAATTAGCCAAGGGTGGTAGCTCTTGCCTGTAGTCCCAGCTACTCAGGAGACTGAAGGAGGAGGATGGCTTGAGCCTAGGAGTTTGAGGCTGCAGTGAATTATGATTGCACCACAGCACTCTGGTCTGGGTGAGAGTGAGAGACCCTGTCTCTTAAAAAACAAAAAAAACTCATGGATTTGTCTATAGGATGATGCTTAATTTCTTTCAGAAAGAAGAGGGATAGAGCAAGCTATCATTGCCTTGAAGATGTAGGTGAAGAGACAGGCCCCAGTAATCCTCCCTTGGCAGGGTGCTGCCCTGACTACCAGGCCCCCAAGTCCAAGAATGACAGGGTCAGAGCATCATAGCATTTTTGAGCAGTTCTTAAAGGATACGTACTAGATTTCATAGTAATGTCTTTTGAGGAGTGGATGTCTCAGGGGAGTTCTTTTTTTATATATATATATTATACACTTCTTTTCTTTTGCTTGCATTTAAAAAAAAAAAAAGCCTTAATACCCCAACATAAAGACAGGATAATCAACACGATTTTTTAAAGCACGTTAACACCTGGAGGCAGTTTGAAGAATAGAGGCATAAGTCTAGCGGATCAGAAGGTGGTAAAAGGGGGAGAAGTAGTAAGAAACATCTTTGTTCTATAAACTATCAGGTAAACAGGGTGTAGAAACTACTAGATGCTCCAGTTTCATCTGGAGGCAGAGGAAGAAGGGAGAAATTAAAGACTAACTTGGGGTCCTATTGTCTCAGTATGTTCTAATGAACACTGCCTACTGTAGGGAAGATTAATAAATATATCACAGAACAATGTCTAGGAGTATATGAAAGGAAGCATACAAAGTAGGAAAACTTTTATATATGAAAGAACTTTTTACTTCTTCCTGCAGAGACCAGGGATGTCTTTTATGCTTGGATGAATTCTTTACAATTGAAGAAGAAAATGCCAAACATCTTGAAATTTCTTTGATGTCTACATTTTTCTGAAAGCATTGTCTCTCCCCTCCTACCCACCTCTGGTTTTTCCTTCTAAATTGTGCAAAGTACTCTCATACACATATTTTACCAGATAGGCATCTAATTATGTCTGATTCCATCAGAAAGCCAGGAACAGTAACACCCCAATCCTCCCAGGCTTTGAAAACTGTGCACTCACCTGAGAGTGGAATACTCAAGTTTTGTACCTCTCTTCTGTACCACAGGATTATTACACAAGTAAATCTCTCCCTCCGAACCCTGGTGCTCCTTGAGAGTCGTGTAATTGTGGTCATATGCTGTTTATTCTGAACTCCTACCCAGCCAACTTCAATAAGTAATAACTCATTTACTGAAACATGTAAACAACCCCAGCACCAAAGCAGCCAAATGGAAAACTGCCTTGACCACATGCTCTAGAAGGTGTAATAAAGTTGTGATTCTGCCTTTTGGCTTGGCAAAGGCAGTTGGGAAGATGCCCTCACAGTAACTTGGGAGCACTCATGACATCTGGGTTCTAGGTGGCTGCCACGGCCGTCTAGGCTAGCACTGCAGGAATCTTGGACTCCAGTAGAAACATACAGGAAATCACATTGCCAAACTTTTCTCCTTATAAAGACAGACAATCTCTCCAGGAATTACCATCCTCCTAGTTCTCATAGGGAGGAGCCACTGCTTAAGTCAGCAGGATACAACTGGGGAAAGGAATTTTCAAAGTTTCCTGTGACTCCAAAGTCCAGCTGCAGTGCCATGGCTTGAAGAACAGCACTACATTGCACGTTAAGGCTTACATTATCATTTAGGGGAAACTACAGAGGACGGGTCCAGCTTATTCCCTGACGGAGTCAATGGTATAATGGACAACACATTCACTAGGAGCATAGGAGTTAGGGAACCTCAGATACAGACCCATCACAGGCCCCACCATTCTACTGGTTATCATCTTCCCGCCATGTGTTCAAAACGGAAGAGTCTCCCTTCCTCAGAATTGCTCCTCATATATTCCTGGCTTGCTGATTGCCATCGCTGTCTTTTCCGGGTTTTTTGGTTCCTTCCTCATCCTTATTCCACCACCTTTAATCCAGCCTTGTACCCTGGCTTATATTTGGGTAGCATCTCCTGCCTGCCTTTGGATCCCCACTGCTGCTTCAACTAGACGAATCCAACATTTATTCTGCAAATACTAAGAGCTTAGAAGGGCCAGGCCCTAGGCGTGGCTCTGGGCATACAATGGACCCTTATGGGGTTTGTCTTCTAGTGGAGCAAACAGGCCAAGCACAAGAAAATGGACAAATTAGTTGTGAATTAGGTGGATACCTTGAAGGAAACAAAACAGGGAGGCAAGACGGAGAATAACAGTGGGCGCAGAGAGACTACCTTCAGTTGGCTCATAGGTCTTGTTTCTTCTACCTACTCCACGCATAGCTCCCTTGTTTTTTCCTGGTGGCTCTCAGTTTTTTTCTGATTAGAATACCTTTCGTCTCCCTCCCCCTACCTTGTCAATTTAAATGCTAGCCCCCTCAGGAAACCTTTTTCTAATTCTTCCTAGACGGCAATTCTCTTTCTCAGTTCCTTTCTTGTGGCACCCACCTCACTCCACGTTACAGTCACTGTGTACAGGCAGAACACACAAGACTGTACGATCCTGGATGGAGGAGATCATGTATCGACAACTTTGTCTTTGCTCCACAGCCACAGCAAGTGAATATATATATATATATTTGAACACGGCTAATGCTACCACTGGCCCTAATGATTTCAAAGGGTTGTTATGAAAATTAAAAAAAAAAAAAAGACGTTAAAATACTTTGAAAATGAAAAAAGGGCTGTACGAATAGGAATTGCTTTGTAATGATACTTATAGCAAACTGCACCCTGGGAACCTAACCCACACTGGATGGCCGTGGCTTTTCCAACCCTGTGATACAGGGAAGCACAAAGGCTGCTCATCTGTTTAAATGGCAGAACTTCAGGTTGTGGCCTTCATTTTGCCGTCTCCTTTTCTCCGTCAGCTACCTTGTGATCACAAGATGAAACAAGCACGCTGAAGCTTGGACTTCTGCACTGATTTCTACAGAACAGAGTGGTTAAGAGCCAGAGTGCCCAGGTAGCTCTACTTCCTTGTTTCCCCTGACAACTTAACAAACCTCCCCTGCCTTAGTATCCTCATAGGGTTGTTGTAAGGATTAAATGATTAAGTACAATACATGTGAAACAGTGCCTGGTACAAAGCAAGCAATCATTATCAAAGTTACAGCGATCCACCGTGCTTCCTGGTACAGGGCGCAGCAGAGTTCCTGCTCGTGTTCAGTGCTCACACAAAGAAAATGCCGTGGAGGGAACATGGCAGTGGGAAAGGGCCGGTGCAATGGGCAGAATGGAGCACAGTTGTCTGAAGAGCCTTGAGAGTGTGGCCAGTGTGAGGTTAGGCAGGAAAGTTTGTGTGCTCTCAGAGGCTTAGTAGTTGTCACTCAAGTGAAAGTGACTGAGAGGTGCTTTCCAAGAGGCTGTGAGGTGCACTAAAAAATGAAAGGCAGAGAAAGGCCTCCTCTCCTTACTCTTGGCCTTTATCTTTTTAATTAATGAAAAGAAACTGAGAAAAACATGGTTCTCCGGGGACATGGCAAGCCAGGCTTCAGCACAGTACTGCCAAAAGGAGTGAACCTGAGCAGCTGTTTCCAGCACAACTCAGTAAGGAGCCAAAGGAAGAGGACAGTGATCTAAGTCATTCCCCACCTTCAGGGAAAGGCGGGGCCGTCCCTCTTCTCAAATCCCTAACTGTCCTCATTCCCCTAAAGCTTTTTTTTTTTTTTCTTTTCCTATCAGAAACAGACTGGGCCCATGCTGTGGCTCACACTTGTAATCCTAGCACTCTGGGAGGTGGAGGCGGGAGGATTGCTTGAGCTCAGGAGTCAGAGAACAGCCCGAGCAAGAGTGAGACCTTGTCTCTACCAAGCTACCAAAAAAACAAGAGAAAAAAACCCAAAACAACCCAGCTGGGTGTTTTGGCAGTGTGTGCCTATAGTCTCAGCTACCGGGAGGCTGAGGCAGAAGGGTCACTTACAGCCCAGGAGTCGAGGTTGCAGCAACAACGGTGCCACTGCACTCTACCCAGGCCGGCGAGTGAGGCGCTGTCTCAACAAAAACAAACAAGGCAACTGAGCACCCCTCCTCACAAACCTCTTATTATTATTATGAACATCCTTCATGTTAAAAAAATACATATTTTCATTAAAAAAAAAAAAAGAAAAAAGAAACAGACTGGAACACAATTAGGTAACTGATTGGCTGCTTTACTCAAAAGTGGCCTGAAGGAAAAAGCTGTGTCCCCCAAAGAGGATAGATGACAATGAAGGGACACATCACATTTGGGATTAGATGGGGGTAAGAGAAGAGCGGCTCACAGAGGCCTCCTTGAATGAACTAGGACTGTTCCTCAAAGAACTTTGAGTGAAAGGCCATCAAAGCAAGAGGCATAGAAAGATGCTCCTCCCTGGGAATCCTGACACCGCTGTGACTGGTAGCTTACACAGATGGCTCAGGGGTCCCATCTAAAGTCAAAGTTGCCCAGAATAAGCCAGAGCTTCCCCTCAAGAATTCAGGAATGTCATTTCCAGTGCAAATAAAGACTAAATTATAGAAATAGTGCTGGACTGTGTTCAAGCCCTCCATGTCCTTTGAGTCATTTGGAAATGGTTTACAAACAGGTTGGACACCTGGGCTGATTACCCTTGCAGGGGATTTCCACACAAACCCTATACTATAAAATCATCCTCTTCCCTTCCCAAAGCAATTCAGTTCCACCCTCTAGACTGAAGTGTGCCTTAAAGAATCCAAATTTCCTAAATCTGATTCTCGGCTTCCTAAGTTAGAACAGCAACTGCTGCTGACACAAAGAAACAAGGAGCCAAGTAACTTTGTGTGTTTAAAAAAAAGTCTATTTTAAATTAAGAGGAACAGATGTCCAATGTTTCAAAAAGCCACACATTTGTGGATTTGGCTGACAAACCTTCTAAGCTGCATTTCATTTCTGTTCCCATACAGTCAGCCAGCCACTTGCAACTGACTCACTCTCTCTGGGCCACAGTTTGGGCCAGTCTCCTGACTACGGAATTAGAATCCAGATATCAAATGAATCCAGCGTGTCTGGGTGGAAAGCAGGTGTTAAAAGCCATCTAAAACAACGTCCCCTCCCCTTTTAATTTAGTAGTATCAATACCCACACAGCAAACTGTGTAAGGCTAGTGGGTCAAAGAGAGTGAGCAAACAGTTGACACCTGGCAAGCCCCGCATCACGCAATCCTGAGTAAGGGCAGTGAGTAAGCAGCTGTCTAGAACAGGTTTTTGTATAATCCCTTTTAGGAATACCGGTTAAATATGCAAATACATGTAGGTTATTCGCTACAATTCAAGGCCTCACCCTCAAAGCAAACCCATGGCCTTAGGTGAACTCTTGGCCTTGCTGGGAAGGGAGGGACAGGAACCCAAGCCTCTGTCCTCCAGACACACATGACTCAATTGCTTCTAGAGTTTAAAGTACATTATGTACTTTTTCTTGTTGTCTTTGAGAATAAAGGAACAACATCTTCAGACACAACAGTTTTTGTAGTATCCCGTTTACCGTGTTTTGTGAATACCGGAGAAGCTTTGATCAGTGTTAGAGATGGAATGGTACTTGGCTTTCAAAAATTGCTATTAAAATTCTGCTTAGGTTGCTTTAATTTTTTGTGGCACATTAAAAATAAATGACTTGAGTGAATAAAATGAATCAATTTTTTGTGTTTACTTTCTAACAGGAATGAGACTTTCTAGTCTATTAAGAGCTTACTTACATGGGTAGGGCGCAGTGGCTCACACCTGTATTCCTAGCACTCTGGGAGGCCGAGGCGGGTAGACTGCTTGAACTCAGTAGTTTGAGAGCAGCGTGAGCAAGAGTGAGACCCCCGTCTCTACTAAAAATAGAAAAAAATTAGCCGAGCAACTGAAAATAGACACAAAAAATTAGCCAGCGTGGTGGCTGACGCCTATAGTCCCAGGTCCTTAGGAGGCTGAGGCAGGAGGATCGCTTGAGCCCAGGAGTTTGAGGTTGCTGTGAGCTAGGCTGACGCTATGGCACTCTAGCCCGAGCAACAGAGTAAGACTCTATCTCAAAAAAAAAAAAAGAAAAAAGAAAGAAATTAGAAAATGTCAACATTTTTAAGGTGGGAAAGTTAGAAAACTTTCAATTACTTCATACTAAATTTTGTGTATTTGTGCTTTGTATGCTTTCTTGAGTAGGCTACCTAGGGGTTTATTTTTAATTTAAATAAGGTTTTGGTCTTAAGTCACTCAGTAACTTCTCCTTGCCTCTTTAATAATTTGGACTCTTTGGTTTTAATTTCTTTAGTAAAATGTTCCTTTTCACTTACCAAAAGGCTGACAGAGTACTCCAAAACAAGAGCATGTATGCTAAGAGAGCATTTAAAAATATTTATTTCTGGAGGAGTGCAATGTTGTAAAATTCTTGCAGGCTTGTGTGAGATGCCTAGTCTTTGATGAATTTGAAAATTGGGACTATAGTAACATTTATTGCAGTGCTTTACATGTTATCCAATTTATTCCTTAGACAACCTTTCCATATATTTCTTCTATTTTTAAAAATCAAAGAAATCTAAGCTCAGTTAAAAACTTTCTCAGGTCACATATAACGTGTGGCAGAAATCTAAACCATCTTTAACATAGACTGTTGCACATGGAGGCAAATGGGTTTTTAAATGTCTATAAAGTCTTTCTGACACTAAAAGGTTGGAAATCTCTATCAGCACCTTACACAAGGGTCAGTCTAAACACATTTCACCCCAGAGTACAGGAGTGCAACTGGTTATTTTATTTCGCTAGTTTATGATTTGTTTTTTGGTTTTTTTGTTCTTTTTTTTTTTTTTGAGACAGAATCTCACTCTCTTGCCCAGGCTAGAGTGCCATGGCGTCAGGCAAGCTCACAGCAACCTCAAACTCCTGGGCTCAAGCGATCCTACTGCCTCAGCCTCCCGAGTAGCTGAGACTACAGGCATGTGCTACCATGCCCGGCTAATTTTTTCTATATATTTTTAGTTGTCCAGCTAATTTCTTTCTGTTTTTAGTAGAGATGGGGTTTCGCCGTTGCTCAGGCTGATCTCGAACTCTTGAGCTCAAGGGAGTCTCCCGCCTCAGCCCCTCAGGCTAGTGCATGATTTGTATCCAGTGAGTCACTCCCCACTACACCCCAGTATGTGTGCCATGGGGGACCGTAGGAGCATCCCCTAAGTCATTGTTGAATGACTAGTAAACACAGAAGTGCCTCATGCTGTCCTACTAAGGCTACAGACACCAGAGAGAACACTGGGGACACAGGCTGAGGTTGTTTGTGTAAGAGCCCTCACTAATGCATCCGCTTCAACAATTAACTAGCTTAAGGAACTTCATTCTAACCTTGTCTTTCATGGATTCTAGGAGAATGGGGATAGGTGGCCACTATCCAAATGAAACTAAAAATCTTTCTTCCAAGCCCCACACTCCAGATTATGCAAACACATGCAGAGAACATAGAAAACAATGGGAAAACTGGACACTGCACTTTTCCACATTGCATTGTCTGTTTTAAGGGAGGTGCTCGTCAGTTCTTAAGTGTATAAACTGCTGACACATTATACTGCTTGAGAGTCACTTAGAACACGATAAAACACTGCAGATGTGTAAGGCACAAAATGAGACTTATACAAAGCAGAGATGGAATCAGAATTCCCAGGCCCTCTTTTTATTTACAATAAAATCAAACCATCTACTTGCAAATTTTCTGGTCTCCATCAGCTGGAATTAGCTAGGTACTGTGTATCTTTGGGATCATGTAGTCATGTACAAGAAAGGAGCAAACAAACCACTGAACAGCAGGGCATCACACTGCTCCAGCTGGAATCCAGCAGGAACATCCGAGCATGCCACATCCGAACACTTAACGAAGGAAAGAAGGAGAGCTGCTCTTCATTTGTTTTCAAAATGAGTTCATTTGAAAGATGGTGAATAAATGGTCATCAATAAGTCAAATGTATTTATCAATTAGACCTTCAGCCTAGAAAACAAAAGTTTTTCTTTTTGTAATATACTACCCTGAAACAATTTATCAATAAACCCCAAAGATTTAGTAAAATACAGTACAATTTACATTTGCTTTCCTCTTTCCTTTCTTTAGACAAACACCAAACAAAATGCAGGTGAAGGACATGAAACACAATTAGAGGCTGACTTAGGAACTCAGACTAACTCTCTAAAGAATCTAAAATATTGTGTTAGTTAATGTGAATCTACTTAGAATAACGCATTTGAGCACTGCTTTTCACACTGCTAGAAAGTCCCTGGTGGTGGGGGGAAGATTGTTAAAAAGTATAATCTTTTCAAAACTCACAAGGCCAGTTATTTGTCCTTTATTTATTCAGTTGTGGTCGTGGAGACTATCCCAATTTCCCATAAAATACTCTCTCAATACGGCTGCAGTATCATGGCATAAAAGAGTCTAAGTGCCACTAGACATAAAGATCAGAGTTTCTGATCATAAAGCATGATGCTGGGTAATGTCTGAATGAGAACATTTGATATGGATGGTCAGATGAAAGATACCAAAATGTCAGACAGCCCATCGACTGCTGTTGCCATGAGATTCAACAGTCAACATCAGTCTGATAAGCTACCCGACAAGGTGGTACAGCCATGGAGATGTCACGACGGTAGGCAAAACAAGCAGACATTCAGGTAGGATTTGATAAAACAAATCAGGCATTTCTGGCCTGGTGAGATTTAACCTCAATTCTATTTTGACACAACGTCAATATCAATTTTCCTACAGGAAAAAAAAAAATCACATTAAGAATAAAACACTTACAGAAAGGTAAGAAAATCGGGTTACATATAAATTTGTTAAAACCAGAGTACATGCTAGCAAAAATTAACACAGACATGAGAAAGTGTGGCTTAGAAAAATACTCATTAAAAATACTAATCTCTCTCTCCAAAGTCCTTTGATTTGTATATTATCACCTCTCCTCTCCCGTTTTCAAAACCAAGAAATCCCCAGGCTAGGCCAATCCCAGAGGTGCCGTTTAGCAGTGTGTAGCCACCCAATTTCAACATAACAAAAGATGCCTTGGTGGTGGCTCTGTCATGCAAATAAATGAAGGCTTAAGAAATCGGGGTTGTAGGTGGATTTGGCAAGGCTGCCATTCCGTAGGAAGAAGCTAAAAGGAAGTAAAAAATCAAAACGCTCAAGAAAACGGACACAATTTTGGAATGATCAAAGATGTCTTTATAAAGTTTTTTCATGACTTCATTCTAAATATACAGAATAAAAAATGGTGTCTGCTCATTTGTGAGACACCAACCAGATTTTCCTTATACTGTCTCAAAATTTAAAGATCAGTTTCCCCAGAGGGTGTGCAATGCATCATATGGCCTTTTTTGAGGGTAGGAAAGGAAGGGTTGGGCAGGATAGCATATTAAATTGTACCATGATAGACATGCAAGACTGTTATCCAATCTAGATAATTTATATACATTTTGATGACTTAGAAAAACAAAGCAATCATTTGTGACAAGCCTCAAAAGCTTGACATATTTAACATACTCAGGAACTTTTTTTGTGTGGTGGGAATTCTCTAATTGTACCATGTGGGCCTTTTGAGAAGTAACAAACAGAAGGCCGGTTTCTGTTAAGTTTGCTGCTGAACATCACATTCCACCCTAATAAAACACAACGGGGATTGATTCGAGGGTGGATACCTTACCTTAACACACAAAGGAAAAGTATGTCAGTGCAAAATACGGACTAAATTGCTTTCAGAAAAAAAGTTTTTAAAATTGATACAGGATGGAAAAGGGAATTTTCCTTCCTGCTTAGGAGTCCTCCCAATTTAAGGCAGAACCCACCCATTCTAATTTCTGTAGTTAAAAACTTTCTCTGCTTATTTAGTTTTCTCCTCTGAGTTCAACCGTTGTTGGATTCGTTTGGCATAACTCTGTGCCATGGAGTTAACGATAGACAGGATGAAGTAACACACCATCACAACGACCAATTTCTCAAACATCCAGGACAACCAGTTTTCTCCCTGTGGGAATAAATGCAGAACAATGCAAGGAGAAAGGCTTCATTAGTTCAGTAGTAAAAAGGGGATCATCTATAACGCTTTAAAAAAAAACGAGAACTTGAAGCTTATAACTGATAAAGTTTAAACAATTAAACATGAAAAGCATGCTACCCCAGCTACCCTGACACCTACATTCAAGGCCTTTGTACACTCAGCTATTCCAGTTATCAAGATTTCATTTGTTGGATGTAAAGTGAATGTTCATTCATAGACTTCAGAATGGGGGAGAGTGTGAGGTCATCTCTTCTTTTTAACTACGACCTAAGAACAAAGCCTTTGATTAATTCTACTCTCTGAAGTCGCCATGCAGATACTTGCTGAGTACTGTCACGACAGTTAAATATTTTTGTTCCAGTATTAGGAGCCGTTTTTAAAATATAAATCTATTTCTGAGGTCATGGTTGGTCAACTGAGGGCAGCAAAGGCCCACAAGAAGAGTGTAAGGCCATTAAAAAAACAACTGTGCTTCTTTCAACTTTCCCATTTCAGGTCATTGCTTACTCATCCTCTTCTAGTCATTTCCCTTGCCACAGGACTGTTTACAGAAAAGACAGGCTTAATTTAAGTTAAAGTTTTAAAGTTCAGCTACGTTAAGAGACTCGGTTTGCAAAAAAAAAAAAAAAAAAAAAAAAAATCATTTTCCCATAGCTGAAAAGTAAAATAGAGCAAAAATGAAGGGAGATATTCAAGTTGCCTCAGAAAGTCTGATACTTTGTTATGCTGCAAATTTTAAGTTTAGTCTACTCAAGAAGTTTATCTACTAATAAATCATTTAAGATCAAAGCAACAACTCATTCTACACAACAGAACCATTATTTTCCATTAGCACTACCCTTCATTCTGGGAGAAGATACACAAAATAGAAGTTACACTTTCCGGTTTAAGACAAAGACAAATTTCTCAGCTGAGTATACACAGAGAGTCTCAACTCCTGTTAAGGAAGACGAGCCAACAAACCTCACTCTATTTGCCTAAAAATGCGAGTGAGAGCAGTGACTGTAATTTCAGCCTGAAACTGCCCAGTGGGGAGAAGAAACCAGAATAAAGTCTCACCTGTGTTGTGCCCATTTCGCTTTTGTGGTGAAGCTTTTGCCGCTGAGCCTCCAGGTATTCCTGGAAGGGCTTCTGCAGAGATGGACCTATGCCGGGGACAGCACTGGAAGCAGGATACAGTAGCCCAAGGAAAAAGATACATTTGGAAAGAAAAGCAGGAAAAACGTTAAAGAAAATCCACTTACCGCCTGGACTCAAAAAGCAGGGATTGAATAGAAAGAGGAATAAAATACAACAGAGAGCTGCCGAAAGCCTGTCTACTCTTTTTAGCAGATAAAAATTCTTCCTTCTAACAACTCCTTAAAGGAGCCAAATCTCTCCCACCAACATGTCTGGGAGAAACTAAGAGCTGTAAATCAGGAGCCACTTCAGGCAGAAGAGTTAGTCCTCAGAGTGAGGACAGCTCAGCTGATACTGCACACTGGTAGGGTACAAAGAATAAAATGAATGACTTCTGAGAAGTCCCACATTTATCACCACCAGTTCCTGTAAGAACTGGTTTCAACCGATTAATAAGGAAATGACTTATGCTTGTGTCATCCCTAGTTAAAAAAGAAACTGCCCGCCCTCTCTCTGACTTGTCCCATCTTCACAGAGGGGGCGGTCCTTTCTCAATCTAAGTCCTTATTAGGACAATCTGTGCGTCATCCTTATCCAAAAAGAATGCATTAGCAAATTTGGAAGGCACCTCCCACTAGTCAGAAGTCAGTGATTAACAAAGGAACAAAGAAGGAACTGTGAACCTTGAATCATTTCGTGGTTTATGGTAGATGGTTTGCACAGAAACTCCAGTACATTACTAAACAACTTGTTCTGAGATGGTTGGGATAGTGATCTCTGATAAATTTATGTACTCGGAGCTCCCTCTCACCCAGAATACAGGGAGGGAGTGCTGTTAAACCGGTTTGGCAGCTGTAGGCTACCAGGCTCTATTTTAGACAGGCTTACAGGCATTTTTAAAGTGGTAACTTGGGGCTACTTCAAAAATCAACACCTCTATTTTCTGTAGCTTTTATTCAATCATCTGTTACACTAGGGCTAAAAGGTAAATAAACCCAAACTCTTTCCTAGGGCCAGCAAAAGGTATTCCAATATGTATTTACAACAGCGCCTAATGTTGTCCCTGTTAGGTATACTGACTTAAATTAACTTCACCTCTTTTCTAGAACAATTCAGTTACTACTTTTCGTAATAAAAAGCAGAGGAGTGGGAGAAGAGAAATTTTTTTTGCTACTCTATTTACCAGAAGCTAACAAATTCCTAACTCCTGCCTGATACTTTTCTTTGATCTTATTATCTATTAACCAACAGACACTTAACTGAGTCCCTATTCAGCGTGGACATTGAATAGTTGCTACGAAAAAAAAAAAAAAAACCCAAAACAAACTGCAAGGAATAGTCTATCCCTACAGGAACTTAAAATCATTATGTGGATTTAAAACACATTCGTGAGTACACACACAAACAGGAACTGATCTGTGTTCAAAAGAATTTACAATTCAGTATTAAATTTTTTGGTACAGAGATATATACTAAAGGAATTGGAGAGAGAAAGAAGAGATCAGTGTGGGGTGAAGTGGTCAGAAAGATCCTTTAATAAGTATGAAGGATGTACAAAAAGGTATGAACAAACATACATGGCAAAGGCGGAGGCTGTATAGATTAGACCAGAAGACCTGTGACAGACATCAAAGATGGAGAAGAGTGGTGAAGTCACATTCTACAGTCTCAGTGTCTCTCTCATTGACTATTTATCTATCTAGCTATTTATTTATGATTAGTCAAGTACAGTAGTGAGAAGGGAGTAAAAGGTAGAACAAGGAGTTTTATCTGTAACTGTGAACAATCAATTGAGATAAGTCACTGCCTTTGAACCAGCCTCTCATTTTTTTTTTTTAAATAAGACAAGGTCTCCCTCTGTTACCCAGGCTAGAGTGCAGTGGTGTGATTGTAGCTCACTGTAACCTCAACTCCTGGGCTCAAATGATCCTCCAGTCTGAGATTCCTGAGGAGCTAGGACTACAGGTGTATCACCATGCCTTGCTAATTAAAAAAATGTTTTTTTGGTAGAAATGGGGTCTCGTTATGTTGCCCAGGCTGGTCTCGAACTCCTGGGGTCAAACGATCTTCCCACTCAATGTGCTGGGATCACAGGAGTGAGCCACTGTGTGTGGTGTGATGTATAACTTCAACGAATTATCTTGGGGCTAATGCTGAGATTAATTTACCAAGTTGTTATGTATTACATGCTTTGGGGAGTTTTTGGTGGTATGGGAGATGTCTCTATGTAGATTCCCATGAAAGACTAAGAAAACAGTTGAAAACAGAGGAGTTAAAAGTTTTTATAGCAATGTATTGACCAGAACTATTAATATCATGAGCAAATCCCACACGATTTGAATAAATCTAAAACTTGACACATTTGAAATCTAGGTATTCAGTGTTATATAGCCAATTATTTGTCAGATCCTCTTAACCTTTTATTATGTATTCATCAAAATTTTAGTTATTTCTATTTCCATCTCTCTACCTGTACAAACAATGGCTTAGGCTACTGATATCTCAGTTTATACAAAAGCACTCTTATACTAGACTTTTCTTAATTATCACTAAAGCTATTTTAGTAATGAACTAGATAAAAATTAAAATTACAACTGTCACTCTTAACATACATTTAAGGCAAACAATAATGCCAGCCTGCAACCTCATTCCTCAAGTTATTTTCTTTTTCTTTTTTGAGACAGGGTCTCACTCTGTTGTCCAGGCCAGAGTGCAGTGGCATCATCACAGCTCACTGCAATCTCAAACTCCTGGGCTCAAGTGATCCTTGTGCCTGAGCCTCCTGAGTAGCTGGGACTACAGGTGCATGCCACCACATCCAGCTAACTTTTTGTGTAGAGACAGGGCCTCACTAATGTGCCCAGACTGGTCTGGAACTCCTAGGCCTCAAGCAATCCTCCTGCCTCAGTCTCCCAAAGTGCTAGGATTACAGGTGTGAGCCACCATGCAGGCCATCCTCAGGTTGCAGTGTAGTGAGAGATAACTTGTGTCACAATTCAGTTGCTTTCTATAGTTGTCTTAGAAAATAACCTCAACATCATTCTCTGAAAGCTATTAAATTCACAGCAATCCTGTGCACCTTGCTAGGACTCAAATCGCAATTCACAGTGAGTGAATGAAGTCCTCCACCTGCCATTAGGCTTTGATTAAATTCTTTGATTAAGTTCAAAGAATTACAATTTTGTGGTATAGAACATAAAGTAGGAGGAGAACAAACAAACAGAACTATTTTTCGGCCAACTGTTAGACTAAAATATACTTAAACTAGCCTTGTAAATAGCCACTTGTTCTAGGTAAGAAAGCCTTAAGAAAAATTAAAAGTAAAAAGAAAAAAGTTAGTCTCATTAGCATTTATTTGCTGTGGACCTTCAACATGGTGGGCAGAAAAATCTTAGTGGGTAGTAGTATATTGGTATGTTTATTCTTGGCACACAGATAAGTTATGTGGAAAAAAAAACCCAACAAATTATTTTAACAACAATTCTTGCACTTTTGTTATTGATTTTAAAAAAAGGAAAAAAAAAAACCCTCAGAAATGCAAACAAAATATTTTTAAAAATTAAAGAAAAAGCCACAAAACTCCAGACCTTCTCAGGGTTCAAAATTGGTTTCATGGGAATGATATTTTCCTATGTTTATATAACTAGACTCAGATAAACTTCTTTGCAAACTTAAATACTGTTTAAAAAGTCCATTCAAAATAATCTTTGTGCAAAATTCTGTCAAGAGCCCTGACCATTTTGCAAACAAAATCTATTATTTTTCTATAGTTTTCAGTACATATGTTACTCTGCTTTTGGAAATCACTTATCTGACAAGAAATCTGTATGGTAAACTCTCCTCATAATCTCATTATAAAGATCTGCACTATTCTCGGTATCCACAAACGTCAGAAAATCTTCCAGAGGAAGCATCACAATTGGCAGAGGTTGTATAGGGAGTGGGTGGGGTGATTACTTCTGTTTTTCACAATGCTTAAATTTTCATTTGTTGGTTAATATGGAGCACACACCCATTCCAAGCACGCCTAGAATTCATGGGTCATTATTATTCCTGTTTTTCAAGGGACTCTTTTCAAATTGTGTAAGTCTCAAACAAGTTGATTCACCAGATATGAAAAACACGCCACCTGATTTACTTTGAATTTCTTCTCCCTGATGAAGACAGTTATCAAACTAGGACTTGCTATTAGAAGATCTAAAATCTTCCTTAAACTGTTGACGATTCTGTTTCAATTTTTCCAGCCAGGTGTGTGTTTTGCATTATTATGTGTCTTCATGAGATGGAGGCACTGTGCTTAATAACACAGAAAGAAATGAACTTAAAAAATCTTGATTTGTCTTGTTTAACCCTAGTTACAGAGGGTGTACTTAAAAGTTAATCAGTTGAAATGCCCAAGAATATTGTACAGGTTCCTTTTTCAACCACTTTTTTGAGGATCTTAGCATGACTGTGAGCATGTAAGTTACATCCACTTTCCTGAAAAACATACTGTCTGACATGGTTTCTTAGTAAGGAGGCTATAGTGTAATAAGACTTTTTTTCTTAGGAAAAAGTATGGGCACATCGTTTGTACCTTTATTTCATCGTTTTTGTAGTACTTCGAGGCTGGGTTATTTAACATTCCTCTGATGATTCATAAAGTCTAAATAGTCTCAAGATATAATCAGTCATATCCTTGAAAGCTTATAAATGAAAAAAGTGTTTTTAGGAGAAGATTCAGGTCAGGGGTACTATTAAAAGAAAGGAAAAAAAAAAGGTTCAATCCTACTGCTGCTATAATTCAGAAAGCATAACAGAAATCTTTTGAAGTATACTACTGATGACACTCTTTTTGAAAGCACCAAAAGTAGCTTTTAAGGGCAAAGGAGGGCCAGGCACAGTGGCTCACACCTGTAATCCTAGCACTCTGGGAGGCCAAGGCGGGTGGATCGCTCAAGGTCAGGAGTTCGAAATCAGCCTGAGCAAGAGCGAGACCCAGTATCTACTAAAAAAATAGAAAGAAACTAATTGGCCAACTAAAAAATATATAGAAAAATTAGCCAGGCATGGTGGCACATGCCTGCAGTCCCAGCTACTCAGGAGGCTGAGGCAGAAGGATTGCTTGAGCCCAGGAGTCTGAGGTTTGCTGTGAGCTAGGCTGACTCCACGGCACTCTAGCCCGGGTAACAGAGTGAGATTCTGTCTCAAAAAAAAAAAAAAAAAAAAAAAAAAAAAAAGGGCAAAGCAGGCTAGACCAATGGTCTAAAAACATTTTTGAGATATGTGTATGCAGATGTGTGTATATATCATATTTGTTACTTATGCACATAGTAAAATACACAAATATAAATTTCAAAAGATAAAATAAAGATAAAAAATTTGAATGTGTTACGAATTATTATAGATTTTGTGCCATCATTAGGTAATATTTCAAGGCATATTATATACTTATCTGTTATTATCTTTTTTTAGATGGAGGTCTCGCTATTATCTCCCAGGCTGGTCTTGAACTCCTGGCCTCAAGCAATTCTCCCACCTCAGTCTCCCAAGTAGCTGGGATTACAGGTGCAAACCACTGTGCCTGGCTTGGCCTTTATTAAGATTTGATAATTTCTAAACTTTTTGGCTGACTTTTAAGAATCTGATTAGCTTATCATTCTTTTTACCTCCTAATGTGGCTACTGAAAAGCTTATACTAGGAACCAGTGAAATGTCAGTGCTGCAATTATTTTTTTGCTATTCCTTGTGAATGCATAATTAGTATAGCAATGCACCACATAACATTTTAGTCAATGGCAGAGCACATACCCAAGGGTGGCCCTGTAAGATTATAATGAAGGTGAAAAATTCCTGGATTGATTGAGTAGCTGGGATTATCGGTGCATGCCACTGTGCCTTCTTGTGTCATTTTTCCTTCTTTTTTTTTTCCTTAAAGGAGGGGCGTTCAATTTCCTTCCTTCCTTCCTCCCTCCCTCCCTTCCTCCCTTGTCTTTCTTTTTTTTTTTTTTTTGAGACAGAGTCTTGCTCTGTTGCCCTGGGTAGAGTGCAGTGGCATCATCCTAGCTCACTGCAGCCACAAACTCCTGGGCTCAAGAGATCCTCCTGTCTCAGCCTCCCCAGTAGCTGGGACTACAGGCATGCACCAAAACAACCAGCTAATTTTTTCTATTTTTTAGTAGAGACAGGGTCTCGCTCTTGCTCAGGCTGGTATCAAACTCCTGAGCTCAAATGATCCTCCTACTTCAGCCTCCTGGAATGCTAGGATTTTGGCGTGAGCCACTGCACCTGGCCCTTGTGTCATTTTTTAACAAAAAAGGTTAAAAAGTTAAAAAAAAAATACAAAAAAGCTTATAAAATAAGGACATAAAACACAGCTATATAACGTTCTTGTGTCTTAAGCTAAGTGTTACTACAAAAGAGTCAAAAAGATAAAAAAAAGTAAGCTAAGGTCAATTTATTATTGAAGAAAGAACAATTTTTTAAATGAATTTAGTACTGCCTAAGGGTACAGTGCTTATAAAATCTACTCGTGTACAGTAATGTCCTAGGCCTTTATATTCACTCAACACTCACTGACTCACCCAGAGCAACTTCCAGTCTTGTAAGCTCCATTCATGATTTAAGTGCTTTAGTTAGGTATACCATCTTTTATCCTTTGTACCATATTTTTACTGTACCTTTTCTATGGTTTAGATACACAAATACCACTGTGTCACAATTGCCTACAGTATTTAGTACAGTAACATGTTGTATAGGTTTGTAGGCTAGGAGCAATAGGCTATACCATATAGCCTAGGTGTATAGTAGGCTATACCATTTAAGTTTGTGTAAGTACACTCCATGATGTTCCCACAAGGATGAAACCACCTAAGAACACATTTCTCAGAATGTATTTCCATCGTTAAGCACATATGACTGTATTATCTCCAATCATTCTAGTGTTTATTTAAAAGAAATTTTCAAGCCACTTGTCTGTTTTGTGAGGGTTAAACTAGAAATTCTCACCTATAAATCTGATTAATGTGGTACAGAAAAAACACAATCAAGTTACAATAAGCTAAAAGTGAACAAATTATTGAGGGGCCCACTGTAAGCCTCTTTTGTATTGTGGAACTCCCACTCTTTCCTTAGACTATCTTTGTACTCTCTATGACGTGGTTTTCTGACATGGATTGAGGTAGTGCCCATCAGACCTAAGCTACATCCTCAATGTATAAGTATAGCCATATAAATTTTTATATATGTTACCACAATATTGTACACATTATAAAAATACACAAAAAGAAAAATAGATAAAAATAAATATGAATAGAACTTCTATACTTTAGTCCCACTCTGATGGTGGAGACCACTGGTTTTGAGCATGAGGCTGAACTACAAGGGTTACAAATATACCTTGTTCCCAAAGGGTAACAAACCTCTTAAGGCTTAGTTAGCAGACCAGTGCAACATAAGATTGTTAGGTAATATATCACAAGAGAAAAAAGCCATTTCTACAAAAATGTACATTAGGCCGGGTGCGCGGTGGCTCACGCCTGTAATCCTAGCACTCTAGGAGGCCGAAACAGGTGGATAGCTCAAGGTCAGGAGTTCGAAACCAGCCTGAGCAACAGCAAGACCCCATCTCTACTAAAAATAGCAAGAAATTAATTGGCCAACTAAAAATATATATAGAAAAAATTAGCCAGGCATGGTGGCACATGTCTGTAGTCCCAGCTACTCAGGAGGCTGAGACAGGAGGATCACTTGAGCCCAAGGAGTTTGAGGTTGCTGTGAGCTAGCCTGATGCCACTGCACTCTAGACTGGGCAACAGAGTGAGACTCAGTCTCAAAAAACAAAAAAAAAAACAAACAAAAAATGTACATTAGATGTCTCCTTTTCTCTCATTCTTCTAATGGGCAACTATAAAGAGAGCCTTTAAGAATCTGGATAGACAAACAGTGAAAAGCTGTGCCCACGGTTATAAATTTTAATTACATTCCAAATGAATATCAAGGCCTTTAAAATTTTCTTGATTGAATGAGGACCACTGTATATAAATCAATAAATCAAATTTATTCTCTGACCCCAGTGAATTCTTCTATCAATTAAGTTTTGGCCCACAGGCATAGTGGTAGAGCCCTAAACAGAAAATAGTCCTCTTGTAACTAAAGCCAAGAGACTCTTCTGCAGAAGAGATTTAATTTTACATTTAAGGTACCAGAAGGGTATTTTTTCAGGAATGACATAAAAGCCCCTTCCCACCCTGCTGCCATTAGTTGCTGATCTGTCATCTACACAAAGGACGCAATGAGGGTGAGGTGTAAGTTCAGCAGCAGGATGGACTAGCAATTCCCTTTCTTGGTAACAGTCTTGTAAGTAATTCTCTATCTTCAGAAATGTGCACATTTTAGTCAAACATCGTATAGTTAAATTTTCCTCCCCACCCCCTAGGCAGTGATCTAAACAGGCTTAACGGCTAGTATTTTAATGAGTTGTCATTTCCTGTCAGATAAAGATTCTCACAGTATTTAACCACCAGTTTCCCTGGGGACTAACCAATACTAGAGCTCTATTCATAGTGACTCAGAATGGACCTCAGACTCCTGGCCTGATTAAACAATGATAGATTACCCTCCACATGAAACTCTTTCCTCCTAAAGCGCATTGCTCAGAAAAGGGGTAGGATGGGTGCGGGTGAGTTTATCATGCAATCTTTCTGAAGAAGTCAAAGGCCATCATGCTGTCTCTGATTAATATTTATAGCTTTCCAGTCCTCAGAGGTTAGAGAGGAAAAAAGGAAAAAAAAAAAAAAAGGCACCAACTGTTACCTAAATAATCCAGGAATAAGTGGATTCCAAGTGCTAACTGAAAATCAACATATGTAACCTGGTAAAAATAGGATCTAGTAATCCTGTGTGCCTGGAATTAAAGTGTTATTATCTTTACCATTTCAATGAATCGAGTATGAATCTTTGAAACTGATATTATAAGAAAAAACTGTTAACTGATGTATTCTACTTGCTTTGGATATGAAATTGGTAGCTCACCCAAATCAAGAAATCAAGTTCCTTTCTCCAAGTTCAAGGACTTTTTATAAAAAAAAACAAAAAGAAAGAAAAGAAAAACAAATCAAGTTCCTTTACATCCCAATATCTTGGAAGAGCACCAATATAAAGAGCCAATATAAAATAAACTCAGGATGAAAATTATACTCTAGCCTTGCGGTGGCTCACACCCGTAATCCTAGCACTCTGAGAGGCTCAGGCAGGAGATTGCTTGAGCTCAGGAGTTCAAGACAAGCCTGAGCAAGAACAAGACCCTGTCTCTACTGAAAACAGAAAAAGTAGCCAGGCATCATGGCATGTGCGCCTGTAGTCCCAGCTACTTGGGAGGCTGAGGCAGAAGATCACTTGAGCCCAGAAGTCTGAGGTTGCTGTGAGCTAGGCTGACGCCACGGCACTCTACTCAGGGCAACAGAGAGAAACTGGGTCTCAAAAAAAAAAAAAAAAAAAAAAAAAAAGAAAGAAAGAAAGAAAGAAAGAAAAGAAAATTATACTCTATAATAGAAAATCTAGGGCTTTCTCACATATACAAGTTTGGATTGATATAGTCTCTGGCACCTTCTAAAACTCGTTGTGATCCAACCTCAGGATGTGGGATTAAAACATCTTAGATTTCATTCACATCTGTGCCCCTTTCAAATGATTAAAACCTCTTTTGTACTCAAGTTAGTACATTGTGTGCCGAGTGGTATTATAAACACATGACACCATCCATTTCTTCCTGGCTGTGGAGAAGACCATTGCTTTATCCAGGTGTATTTTATCAGGTGTATTGTCGCTACTGCCTAACAGCATGTTTTTGTCACAAAAGAATTTGAAATCGCACTTGCTTTTGAACATTTGGAATTGTTTTCTATAAGAATCAGAATGGAGGTAAGACCTTATAATTAGCAGCCAGTCTTTGAAATACGCTATCATTAAAGAGAAGCTCTAGAAAACAAAACCAGCCTTGCTTCAGAATGAAGACTTGCGCGCAGCAGCAGCCAAGCAGGCATTTATATTAATGAATGAGGCCAGAGCTAAAGGCTAAAGGAGTGGTCTATAACAACCAAGTAAAACTGATTAGTTGCCAAAACAAAACCCTGTTAAAAATCAACTGATTTCATTTATCGAAAATGACAGACTGGTGGCAAAGTTGCCCAGGCTGGAATGCAGTGGTGCAATCATAGTGCACTACAACCTTGAACCCCTAGTTTCAAGGGACAGGCCTCAGCCTTCTGAGTAGCTGGGAGTGTCACCACACCCAGCCTGGTGGCAGCTTTTTATAGTGACTGATCTAAGCTGGCTTGAATACTCACTGAGATCTAACAATGAAAAATCAGGAATAGGGAGCTGAAGACCCAAGGGTAGAGAATAAAGAATAGTTTACAGAATTTAAAATTTAAGGTAAGATGGCACTGAAGCTTAGTGCCCTGGAGATGATTGAAAGTGGGCACCACAGTGAGAGGATTAAAAAAAGTGACAGTATTGAATGGAATTCAATCTTACCTGAGCATAATCTAATTATTCCAAAGATCAGTTAGGCAGAAAAATCACTAAATACAAGTAGATAACAAGGCCTGGCACGGTGGCTCATGCCTGTAATCCTAGCACTCTGGGAGGCCGAGGCGGGAGGATTGCTCAAGGTCAGGAGTTCGAAACCAGCCTGAGCAAGAGCGAGACCCTGTCTCTACTAAAAATAGCAAGAAATTAATTGGCCAACTAAAAATATATATAGAAAAAAATTAGCTGGGCATGGTGGCACATGCCTGTAGTCCCACCTACTCGGGAGGGTGAGGCAGGAGGATCACTTGAGCCCAGGAGTTTGAGGTTGCTGTGAGCTAGGCTGACGCCACGGCACTCACTCTAGCCCGGGCAAGAGAGCGAGAATCTGTCTCAAAAAAAAAAAAAATAAATTAAAAAAAAAAAAAAAGAAAGAAACTGGAACTCTGGTCCAAACCCCAGCAAATTACCTCACTGCCTTCTATGGTGCTCCCTTGATGTCCCTCTTCTCTACCTCAAGACATCTTGGAGTCTTCACTCCAGTTTTCAAGGAAGAACTGGTTAAAGAAGATAACGAGTCTACCCTATTTCTTTTTTCTTTTTTTTTGAGACAGAGTCTCCCTCTGTTGCCC
>CAUYRT010050101.1:0-59044 GCA_963574885.1 Lepilemur ruficaudatus
ACATAGTGCTCCAACTGTATCTACGTACAACCAACACTCCATTTTAAGTGTACAATTAAATTATTTTCAGTGAATTTACCGAGGTGTACAGTTAATCACATGAATCAGTTTTTGAGGAATTCCTTTCCCCTATTGAGACCCCTAATTCCGCTCCCCCACTACTTTTCAATTTCTTAACCTATTCTCTAGAACTTTCCAACTGCTTCATTTTATAACTTCCAGGAAATAGGTCAAGATAGTTAGCTCTTCAATCTACTTTATAAAGTTAACCTTTATTCCAAAATAAGTACAAAAAAAAAATAGTAGGAGAAAGAAAATTTACTGGCCAGTCTTACTTATAACCACATAAAAGTACATAAGGTGATGGGTATCTATATAGGCATCTGTTTTATTAGCATCTGCACTATTTTATGTTTCAAATATTGCTTGTTATAAAACTTAGATCACAGGGAAAGAAGAATTAGGAAGAAGCTTTTTCTCTTAGCTGTAGAGGCAAAGGCAAACCCTGGGGCAAAAATGTCTTTAAAAATACAGAAATAAATTGTCTTAATCCTTATTATATGGCCAAAATATTGTCATATAAAGAAGCTGAGGTCATTTGTTAAGAGTGATTCTGATTGGGGGGAAATGTTAGGAATTTGAGAAAAATGTAAAACTGGTTTTTTTCCTACTTTTGAAACATACGCTAGGTGCAATGTGAGCGATAACATTTAGCTGCTACTATTTAGTATAGTTCAAAATCTTTAAGAAGATCATTGAAAAAAGAAGCTTCAGATAGGCACACAGTCTTTTATGACAAACCAAAGATGTCCACCTAAGCAAAAATATGTTTTATAACTTTGGAACAAAGACAGAGAAGACGAACTAAATCTGTGGCCACAGAGGATATTGAATTCCATTTTAATTATCCTTACATATGTACTCTTAATTGGCTTAAGAACAATCCAATTATATATGATTGTCTTATCTCATTAAAGCTGGCACCTCGTATCTCCCTACAGTACCCAGAGAAGGAAAAAGATGTAGTCAGTTTAGTGTCTAATTCCCAGACACTTAGCCTAGAGGGTCTGAGGTAGCTCAGGTAGGGCAGAGGAGAGAAGAAAGGCAACAATTACCAAATTGCCACAGAGTCTGTGTTACACAAGAAGACACCAGGCTGATCACATGATAAAAGTCATGAGGAATGTGTTCAAATAGGGCCAGGGCAATTCTCCATTATATTGGCCAGACTGAGTTCTAAGATCACCAATGTGAGGGAAGACTGCGGATTCTGGAGCACTTGTTGATCAGTGAGTAGTCTGTTGCCTTCAAGATTCATATTTCCCAGAGGGGAGCCCACACCAGAATCTGCATGTGTGTAAAATGTGCACACACAGACATACAGACACACTCACACCGTGGGAAGGAGCACATGCAAAAGGCAGGCCCGGCAAACAAGAGGAACTGCCCAAATACAGAAAGAGTTCAAAACTACTCACTCTCTCAAAGCAATTAGAAAGGAATGATTCTGAAAGAATCTTCAGAGGAGAAAAATAGGCTTTCGAAGAGTAAAGTATAAGGGAAAAGAATCTATCAGAGGACAAAATCGAATCATATAAAACATGGATCAATGTAGCCTTCACAAATAATGACATTGTATAAAAAGTCTATCACGGATCACTGAATCCATTAAATGCAGTACCAGGTTTAAAGAACTACAGGGATAAGAAAACTACAGGGTTAAGCAAATGGAATATAAATGTTACCAACCTTGATGTCTATGAAATGATATAACAAAAACATAGAGGTAAGAGGAAATGTAAGTGTAATTATTTCACTTTTAAAATATATTTTCCAAAGTTAAAATGAGTACTTAAAAAGATAATCACTCCTATTACAGTTTATCACATTTTTAATATCTTTGGAGAAAACTTTTAGATATGAATATAGCTTGTGACAATGTTTAACAATTTTGGGGGGTTTTACTTCTCTTTATCATTTGCTGTAAATTACTTAAATTTAGAACTTTTGATTACAGTGGCATAACAGGTTTTCTAAGATGATCTATGGCCAAAGATATGTAGTAAGAGATTTTCAAATTATGTTTATAAAACACTGGGAATAATTTTTTAGGATGAAAGGATGTGGGTTATTATTCAAATTTTATTTTTATTTTTCTGCACTAATTTATTTTATGAGTGGCCCAGGCAAAGAATTTATGAAGACCCCAAAGGCAATCACAGCAACAACAAAAATAAATAAATGGGACCTGATGAAATTAAAAAACTTCTGCACAGCCAAGGAAACTATCACGAGAGCAAACAGACAACCTACAGAATAGGAGAAAATATTCGTATGCCACACATCTGATAAAGAGCTGGTAACTAGAATCTATATAGAACTCAGGAAAATCAACAAGAAAAAATCAAACAACTCCATCAAAAAGTGGGCAATGGACATGAACAGAAACTTTTCAAAAGAAGATAGACTAATGGCCAAACAAACATGAAAAAATGCTCCACATCTCTAATCATCAGGGAAATGCAAATCAAAACCACAATGAGATATCACTTAACTCCAGTGAGAATGGTCTTTATCAAAAAGTCCCAAAACAATAAATGTTGGCATGGATGGAGAGATAGGAACACTCACACACTGCTGGTGGGACTGCAAACTAGTACAACCTCTGTGGAAAGTAAATATGGAGATACCTCAAAGAGCTACAAGTAGAACTGCCATTTGATCCAGAAATCCCATTACTGGGCATGTACCCAAAGGAAAAAAAGACATTCTATAAAAAAGACATCTGCATTAGAATGTCTGTAGCAGTACAGTTCATAATTGCAAAGATGTGGAAATAACCTAAGTGCCCATCAATCCATGAGTGGATTAATAAAATGTGGTATATGGATACCACGGAGTTCTACTCAGTCACAAAAAACAATGGTGATCTAACACCTCTTGCATTATCCTGGATAGAACTGGAGCCCATTCTACTAAGTGAAGTATCACAAGAACGAAAAAGCAAGCACCACATGTACTCGCCATCAAATTGGTACTAACTAATCAACATTTACGTGCACATATAATAGTAACATTCATTGGGTGTCAGGTAGGTGGGACGGAGGAGGTGGGGTTGGGTATATTCACACCTAATAAGTGCGGTGCACACTGTCTGGGAGATGGACACACTTGAAACTCTGACTCGGGAGGGGCAAAGGCAATATATGCAACCTAAACATTTGTAACCCCATAATGTGCTGAAAAAGCAAACAAAAAACAACAACCAAGTTGTAATTCTTTACCACAAAAAGATTAAACCAAATAAAATACATTGGAATGAATCCCAGAGAAGTTGGGCCCAACAAGGACATTTAATAATCCCCCCTCAGAGACACCATTAGAAGCTTAAATTTGTTTAGCAACCACTTTTTAAATTCCTACTTCGAGACTGGGTAGCAAGAAGTATAATTAAAGACAGGTTTAGGTCAATGACCCTGAATTCAAAGAACTTATGTTTCAGTGAGGGGAAAATGTGAGATAGAAAAAAATACAAAACAAGTGGTAAGAATGTATTATTAAAGAATTTTTAAAAGTGTTCATAAATCTATGTTCTAAGTGCCACGAAGACAATGTGATGAAAATTTACTAGGATTGCCTCAGAAAATTCCATGTGGGAGGTTTTCAATGAGTTTTATCCTTTGCTAAGGCAAAGAGAGAGGATCTTAAAACAACTGATTAGGCAAGAAAAACATACTCTAAACCCCATTTGCAGCTTGCCCTTACCTGGGTATCTACTGCCTGGTTACTTGGTAGTCTAACAATTAGTGTTATACTAATTTTCAAGGCCTATGATAACAGAGGAGTCCCTGTAGACATTGTTAGCATTTGTTTTCATGCATATCAGCATAATGTTTGCTACCATGCTTGATTTAGACATAGGAAAGGGACCGACAAGGCTTTGTTTGCTTGCTTTTGTTTTACTACCACATCAAAGAAATATGTACTATTAGACCATCATTTTTTTTAACCGCTCTCACTCACCCTGTGTTACCAAGTCTATTCAATCAGCAAGCTACTTGGAGAAACATTCTCATAGTTTTCACACATAACCCTGGCCACGAGCAAACAAACAAAACAAAACAAAAACCCTACATCAATGGTAGTGGCTTCCCACGCTGAGTGATAGATTTCTCACGAGAACATTAAGATTACCATCAGAACCAAGATGACCAAGGAATTGCAAAGCTCATTATTATTACATTTTTTTATTGCGTGCACTTCACCCTCTCCAGGGGAGCTGGCAGGAAGGGCTGAGCCGGTCTGTGGTGCCTGCTCCCCTGCAGAGTCCTCAGGGAAACACTGGACTATAGCTCAAGATGTACACTGAGCCACACTCATTAAGATTCCAAGACCCAAGTAAAACCTATACCTTGAACTGGGTGAATATCCTGCAATGTGATAAATTTAAGTAATTACCAGACATCCAGAGGAAGTACTTAGGGGACAATTAGAAGTATTTTTTTTTATCCTGTTAGGGAAATATCACAATGAAAATAAAAATTTAGGCTTATACCCTGAAGTCTGATTTTAACTAGATTTTGTTTCAGCATTATCAATTTAAATTAGAACAGACTTATGATATTCGTTTTAATTCAGAATGATTTTAATAGGTTAGGACTTATATACAGCTACCCTTACCTAGATAAGGCAAAGAAGGTTAAAATCACATTTCTGAGAGTGTATGAATTAGATGTCTGACTCGAGTGGGAAAAACAGAAGAGGGAAAACAGGCTCTCTCTATCTGGCCAGATAAGGGGAGTGAGGTGGGATCACTCCTTTGCCTTGTTCCTGCAGCCACACATCGGTACACCAAGAGTGACCTTCCCCAAAAATACAGGATAATTTTAATTCAAGGAGATGTAAGTAGCTTCACTACCATGCTGAAACCTATAGGATGCACATCCAGACAAACTTACTAGCATGTTCAGTTAATCATAATCATCCACTCGTTCATAATTTATTCAGAACCTACTAAACAGGAGGGATATAATGGGTACAGCAGTAAGAACTACAGGATGGTCACTGTTTCCCAGAAGTCAGCAACTCAATGGCAAAGAGAGGGAGCAGAATGTGCATACATGTGCCTCGCAGACTACGAAATATCATTCTATTCTAATAGGATGTCAAAAACATCACTGTCTAAAAAGGATATGAGTATTGCCTGGAGATGGTTATATTGCAGGCCCTTCTTTTCATTTTTCATTTCCTACTGCTGGGCATATACTGGAAGCTTAAAAGTAATACTGACTTCACCCGCACAACATAAGCCATTCTGTTCAGCAGCTTGATAGGTTAGTCAGTCACAGTTCCTTCCCAGTAATCACCTGCAGTTTATCTTTGACAGATTTTTACCTCAATTGACTTATTTTTAAATCTCCTGTTTGATACAGGATCGGCCAGGAAAGCTTAGAGCTGCTGGCTCGCCTTCCATGGGTAACGGTATACCTACACTTTAACACCTAGGGTAGACTAATTATGTCTGTCCTACAGTGTTATTTCTTCTCAGTGGTGCCTACAGGTCTAAAACACAGGCTAGATGATTTGGCATTCCAATTCTACCTAGGACGAATGGTTTAGACTTTGGAGTTAGATATGCCTTGGGTTGTATCTTAGCTGTGTCATTTTCAGGCAACTTCCTTAACCCCTCTGGGCCTCATTGTCTTCAGCTGTAAAATGGAAATCATTCTGTTGTACAAAACTGAAATAAGAATTAAATGAGATCTCTTGTGTCAAAATACCTAGGCCATTCCATTAAATATGGGCAGCGAATATGATTTCATTTCTCCATTGCTTCATTATTTCTACTACTTTGTAGTCTAAAAACAAAGTGGGTTCAAAAGATCATGGTGGTCCCCTTTATTACCCTTATAATTTGCTAACAAATCAGCTGAAATCCTCTGGCAGCACTATTTTTTTTAATATATAAGATGTTTAATGGTATGCAAGATTTCCTAAGAGCAGGCTTCTATATCAGCCTTTATATCTTTCAATTGACTCTCAATCTAAAAAGAGAAAAAAAAATTCTGATTCTCTATCTTCTTGAGTATGGACTTTGAGGTAATAATAATCAAAATACTAGAGATCCTGACCAAAGACTCGAGCCTCTTAGGGGATCCTGAGAACACGGTACAGGGGCTTGTTGATTTTCAGTCCTAAAGTTAGCTAAGTAAATAAGTGGGCAGGCCCTTGTGTCTTAAATGTTCTTATGTTCGTTATATGGCATTAACTTTACCGAAGCTGGTAGCAGACTGTTGTTAGCTAAAGGTCACATGTTTAAATCACATAGTGTATGGTAATGTGGCACTGTTTGGGATATATATATATTTTTAGTATATTCTTTACATATCACTCTCCCACTATAGTTTTCTATTTCAGAGGCTACTTATCTTAGAATACTTTACAACACCCAGAGTACTGGGAAAAAACACCTCAGTGTATATGTAAGTGTGGTTATACACACACACACACGATACATTTTGGGCTAGACACTAACTGTAAAATAATTTAGCCTTGAAAATAATATATTATAAAATAGGTAACTATGTTATATTTAAAGAATTCAAACCAAAAATAAATTCTGTTTTACCAGAGGTCTCTTATCTGAGGATTATAAACTCTATTTGAAAGTTTTTCATTGAAAGGCTGTTCCCAGGATTTGGCAAATGTAGGCAAATGATAAAGCTTTACTAAAAACTAAATGAATGAATCAGTTAAAATGCTGCTTGAATTTTACAAACAGAGAAACTCTGTAAATAAGAATTATCCTAAATTTCCCAAAAAGTGGCAGAACTTTATAGTTCCTACCAACCATTTTAATGATTCAGACTATTATCATGAGACCACCCTTATTCAGAGGTGGAACAACTAAGAGAGAGAAATGAAGCCATTAGGTCCAGGTCAGTCAACAAGGCAGGGGTAGTTGAGAATTATAATGTTCAGTTCAGGATATGTTTCTTTTTGCCTTTTTAATTCTCATCCTCCTTCTTCCCTGAATGCTGCTGTTGGATTCCTGATAAAAAGTTATCAGGAAGGAAGTATAACAGAATAAAACCTGGTGCTGACTTGCAAGACCCACGGACTGTGTCTCCCACATTTCTCAGTAATTTGACACTATTTTTCAGACAGTCACTACTAAATACTTCAAGTAGCACAGGCAAAAAGCAAGGCAGAGCAGTTTTATCGCAGACCCCAATGACAATGTACTATCCAGTTCAATGAACCCTTTAGAAATGTTGCATTTCCCCCCAACACAGTACATTGCAATAAAGTGAAATGTGGTGCATAAACAAAACACCGCACATTAGATAGACCCATGACTGGGCAGATAATTATTTGAACACGTATCATTTTAACTCTCTTATCTTTATCCTGCTTCATCCAATAATATCATTAACAAATTTAGTAATAAGCTTAAGACCATTCAATGTAACTGTAAAGTTTCCTTATTTAATACCTTTTTTGGTTTAGATAAATGGAAAAGTATTTTGATTTTCTTGTTTCATCAGTAAAAATAAAACTTCTGAGAATTTTTCATAATTTATTTGAAAAGACATAAATCTCTAAAATGTGAAATGTCACAGTCTATTAAACACTCACCTAAACCAGACTTTTTTAATCGTTTTAAGTGCTGACTTGTTTGTTTTCCAGTGGGAGATTTTTGCCCATGTTTCATTTCTTTATCTGAACTGTCTGCTTCACCATTTTTAGATTCGGATCCTAAAAAAGGAAATAGTTATTATGTCATTATCTTCCTCTAGCTGTCCTCGAAAAGAAAAATCTAAAATTGTTTTAAGAACCCTAGATACAATCTCTTTTTCTAAGAGTTAATATACTACCTTTGGCCACAATCTGATTCCCTTAAAAAGAGAAGCCCAATAAATCAATCAAACAGAACAAAAAGCAAGAACAGATGGCCTAATAGTGGAGTCAAAAACATGTTCACTGATCTGATAGCTTTTAAAAGAAACAGAGTCAGATCTTTTGTAAAACTACACGAATAAGCCTGAACAGTACTAAGTCATTTCGAGACAATAGAAGACAGAGACAGGAAGATGAAGAAGGGAATCTCAAAGAAGGGGGGAAACTGTACTTTTGTGAATAACTTTACATTGAAGTAGGAACAGAAAACGCAAACACTAATCTATAATGAATAGAATGGTACCTGGCTGATAAAGCGACAGAAGTTAAATTAGAAGAAAAGGTCAGGGCTTCACTGGGGTGAGAAGAATGTTGCCAGAACACAAAAACTAATAAACGATTCCTGATTTTGCAGCACAAAACTGAAAAACATTTATTCACACTCACGGAAGAACAGCTCTTGGTGGTATTATACATCAGCATGTGGTCCACCATTAAAAAAAGCCAAAGCAACAACAACAACAACATCCACCTCGTATCACTACACATTTTCTTACACCTACTGACATTAGCAATGAAGTTATTTGATATGGTGAGTGAGCTGGAGCCTTTTTTTAAAAAAACTGGGAAATATTTTATATTTTTGAATCACTGAAAGAGTCAAAGTATAAAAAAATTAAATCAAACCTTAAGTGGAAATATTATTCAGTTTCAAAAAAAAAAATCCATGACATCTTTCTCAGTGAGGAAGTCTCCTCCGGGAAGAAACTGGCCAAGCATACAATATTTCAGCTCTTTACCTGAAGGCGAATCCGACTGCTCATCGGACACCTTTAATGGTGTCAAAACAACACGAGGAACAGTCTTGTTTACCATCATTGAGACTCCATTTCTTCTTTTCTGCTGCTGTCTCAAAGCCTACAAAACACGATAATAAAATATAACATAAAAATATAGCCAAAATGATGTCTCCTAATTGAATTACATGATTCATTTGCCCATCACTAGACAGAACCTCTACAGAGATTTCAATTCTACAGAAACCCTAATTTCTCAGGATTCCAAATAGTTACCTGCATGTCATTTTCCCTCAAAAGCATAAAATCAGGCTTTGGCAAAAGGGTTTAAACCTGAAATCATTTTCAGTATAATTCTAACAACAAAGCAAGCAATTAACGGTTTGTTCTACCTTAGCAGTGTGGCTTGAGAGCCCATGGAATTGGCAACTACGACTCCCAAGTAAAATCAATGTAAAATAAATGTTTCAAAACCAGGATAAAAATATATGTGTCTGCACTTCTCTCGCAGGTACGTCCTCTCCAGTGCACTGCTCAGTCAATCAAGTTAACACTGAGTGTCATCAGTATGTATAGCATGTAAGGACTACAGTACTGATGCACTCACTCAGCCATGGGGAGCACTGCACAAAATCACTGAACATGGCAGGAATCATTTATTTCTGTGAAGGGAATCAGTCCTAATCTTGGAAACCTTGCAGCCCTTGGCTTCTGTCTGCTTGACTTTAGGAATTAACCTTCAGAACACGAACATGACGGGGTTCTGGCAAACCCAGGAAAAAACTGATATGAGAATAAATCTCTCCAAATGCGAGCGCTTTGTGTTTCATAAATGAATCGACCACGGTGATGATAATATAATAAAAGACTTTTAAAATTTTTGGAAATACAGCTTATCTAGCTGATCGCTTTATGCAGAAAATTACCTGTAATAAAAAAAGGTCTTAAGCAGACGAAACTGAAGAGCCATTAAATTCACAGTGGCAGGAATGCTAAAACTCTTCAAAAGGTTAAAAGGCTGGCTTCAGACAGTCTCAAACCTTTTTATTCCTGGTTTCTGTGTAATTTCTACCAATTTTACAACATCTCAGTTACTTGATTAATGTTCTTCAACCAAGAGTTGTCAGGATCTCCAGAAATACTGCACTGACTGTATTTCCCCTTGCTGTCAAAAAACGATGTCATGTTATTTGCAAAAGGTATTAACTGAATTCCCAACTTGTTGACCATAAGATTTAGTAATCAAATAATTGCAGAAGTGAAAAATTAAATACCATTTCATTGAAAGAAGAAATATTCAGATAAGACTCTAAGCCAGATGAGAACATAAAGCCTTAGGAAATCTATTACAAATGATATGGTTGCTAATGATAACACCGGACATCTTCCCTTAGATTCTCCCATTTATTGACCTTTTGTAAAGTATCAGGATGGGGTTGCGGGAAGAGCAAGAGATAAAAAGATTAATAAGATGCCATCCTTCTCACCTTTAGCCTGCTGTCAATAATATATTTAATGAGAGCTTACATGCTATGAAATATTTAAGACATTTACTCTGTCTTCAAGGTGTATACATAATTGCACATAAATTTTGCAAAAAAATGCATAATCTCTCTAGCCTTGTATAAGAACTCAAATCACTTTATAGACATTAACCTATGAATCCAATAATAAAACAGAACAAGGCAACACAGTGCTTTAAATTAAAATTAAGACCATCTCTGCCCACTAGTTAAGACTTCATAAAACAATAAAGCCTGTACAAAGAGTGATCCATTTTTAGGAGACTTTACAGCATAGATTTCAACTACATCCCTTGGAAAAATATGAGGCTTTTTAAAAATAGTCATTGTGTGTGTGTGTGTGTGTGTGTGTGTTTAGCAATTTTATTTTTTTTTAAAAAAAAGGTAAAATAACTAGAGGCCTAGAATCTGGGATAATAAAGTTAAAACTGGCATGCTTTTTTAGAGCATTTGTGTAAATAATAAAGTAACAAAAACATTCACCTCCATTTCTAGAGCTGAAAAGACTCTACCACAGAAAAATTAGTAAGACATTAGACAGAAACTATGATAAAATAATGTAAGAATAAAAATCCATAGTCATTTTGAATTTTAAAGAATTAAGGTGACACCAAGGCAAGGATAAAGAAAGCTAACCAATATAGAGTTTGAATGATTTTTTTCTGATTATGTATTTACTACTCGGAAAAATTTGAATATTTCTCAGTACAATATTTCTAAAAGTACTGACTCACACAACACTATGTGCCTTTAGGTAACCAAAACTTAATGCCCACGATTTTAAAAAAAGATGTTTTAAGTGTATTAAAAATGTATTTTTTTTTGTTTTACCACTGAAAAATAAGCATTAGATTTGTTCCCAAATAACACTTCCAGGAGCAAATAAGCATAAATTCCAAAGTCTTTGTTTATGATGACACTAGTAACAGTGGTAAAGCAACAGGCTGCTAGACACACTCAGGCACATCAGAGTTCAGTCATCACAATGGTTAAAGAGGCATCTTGATTTCACTCCCTCAATTCATAGGCATTTTAAACTGCATCTGTGGATGCCTTGAAAAATTCCAATGCACTTTGCAGAAAGTAGCGTTTATTTGACTCTGGACACTGGGGACACCCTCCAAGCAGATCAGAATGTTGATGGAGGGAGAAAAAAAAAACAATGTTGACTCAATTGAGATGCTTGGGATGGTTGGGTTGACTATAAACAAAAGAACTCTGGCGCTTCTGTCCATGAGGCAGGCTGTATGGTGACTCCTGGTCTCTTGTGGTAGGGCATGCACGCCACAAGTACAGAGGGAGATGGCTCTTCAATTGGGGGGGAGGGGGTTATGCAACTCTAATTCTCCAGGTTGGCTGGAGGTAAAACATAAACAGGGGAGACAGCATAGTGCAGGAACACACATACCCTGTTGGAGGGGGCAATTGCTACTCAAGAGAAGTATCAAATCTAGATTCTTAGGTGAGTCTTTCTGTTTGTAAACAATGTGTCAGACAAGGAAGGATGACTATTAGACAAACCCAGCATGAGGGGACCCATCTTTGAGATCTACTAAACACCATGCCTCCCCCTGCCACCAGCCAAATAAGTCAGTCTGACCACTGCCCAGTACAGGTTTTCAAATCTCTCTTCTGCTGTGCTAAGCTGTGGAGGAACAGGCGCTGCCACAGAGCTGTCTTAATGGCAGTGAGCGCAACGGTTAAGGGGTTGTAGACTCAAAGAAGGACAGCAAATGGCCCCGTACAATAGAGAATATAATGCCGGCAAGATGCTTTAGATAGAAAATCTGCAGAATAATGTTTATCACAGTTTACAGCACATAGTAAATATTCAATAAATGTCACTTTTTATATTTATGTAATTTATACATTCTACAACAAATGCATTTTTGAGAACTTACTCAGTTGCACTACAGTCCAAACACTGCTGACTTACAGCAGTGAATATGATGAAAGGTTTAATCGTTTTACATTTGTGTGAAGGACTAACAAGGAAGTACATAAAATAAACGTAACAGCTTCACACACATACAAGGCTAAGAAGATTATGCCAGGAAGATGAGGTAGAGTAACTGGGGCAGGAGGGACCAACGTAGAGTGGGACTTCAGAAAAGGTTTCTCTCTGAAGATGACAAAGATGATGAGATCTAAACGACAAGAAGAAACCAGTCGTGTGGAAATTGTCAGGTCCCTAGTAAGTAAAAGCATCAGTAACAAGATTCCTACCTGAGGGACCTTTGGTGGTTACAGGAATAGTTAAAAAAAAAACAATGTGGCTGGAAAAAAAGGAGTAAAACGTTTACACATATGTCAAAGAACTTCCCCAAAATGGTCGCCAAGGGTTTATAAAGACCAGGGAACCCAGGTTCAATGCAAAGGCAGCCCTCCTACTCCATCCCCTCCCACAGCTGGAAGTCACCGCGCTAGCGCGGTGGTACCACAGACGTGGAAGACGCACAGCAAAGATGAACCACAGGGTGTTTTCCAACAAATAACTGCTGTTTGCCTGTCCTCACTTGTTCAGCTAATATTTACAAAGCTTCACTGCATGAAGTGCATTCTACCCCACACCTTAGCCATGTCTCTTAATTCTGATCGTTCTGAGCTATCTCTTTCTTAACACTCCACACACACTCCTGCCCTTTGCTCTTCTCTGCTTGATATGCTCTTCCCTCAGACAGCTGGATGGCTCGTTTCTTCATGTACTTAAGGTCCCTGCTTGGACACAGTGGTCCCTCTTTACCTGTGGTTTTGTTTTCTGCAGTTTCAGTTACCCACAGTCCAAAACTATTAAGATATTTTGAGAGAGAGAGAGAGACATCACATCCACATAACTTTTATTAAAGTATTCTGTTATGATTGTTCTATTTTGTTGTTTGTCATTGATTGTCGTCATTAATTGATTGTTGTCATTAATCTCTTACTATAAGATTATAAATTTCATGGTAAGAGATTTATAAATTACACTTTATCACATGTATAGATGTATAGAAAAAAACACAGTATATCTGTATAGGGTTCACACTATCTATGGTTTCAGGCACCCACTGGTGGTCTTAGAATGTATTCTCCTAGATAAGGGGAGACTTTGTATTACTGCTCCCACTGTATTCTCCACTCTGCTTTATTTTTTCTTTTCATGGACTTATTGCCTTCCAGTATACTGCATAATGTCATTATCTCCTCCCTTCCCCAAGTAGGCTCTAAAAAGACAGAGATTTTTGTCTGTTTTGTTCATTGACATATCCTCAAGTGCCTAGAAGAGTACCTGGAGTATATTAGGTGCTCAGTAAATATTTACTGAGTGAAAATAAAAATTGTCAAAAATAAGTTTATTAAAAAAAAGTTTCTCATTTATCTCTCTTTAAAATATATAAGTGTTTTATTTAAAAGGCAGAAATCAGCAGGGAACAATCAATAAATAACTTTATTTTTCTAACATTACACTAATATATGCTCTGACCAATTTTCCTTTCTTATTTCTAGACAACATGTTATGCAGAATGTCTGGCTTCTTGGGTCACCTTTGAGTATCTGTACAGTCTCATTTTCAGGTTAGAAAAGCTTCCCTTTCCGGCTTCCCCAGGCCACACTCTGCCTCAGGTCAGAAACTTCACTGGAGAAGGGATTCATGACTGCAGTCTTCCTTCATCTCTGTCCTTTTTCTCCCAACCCCTAGCTGCTCCAGGATTAGGACTGAGACTGATGAGTGAGGAACAGGGCCAAGTTGTCTTAACCACTGTTGGCATAGTCATGGCATCACAACCTTTTGGGAGGCAGAAAGCCAACTGCTAGATTTTTATGGCCTGCATTAGTGGATACTTCAGAAGCCTGTGGGGAGAGACCTTTGAAACTATACTCTACCCTAACATGGACCATGTACTCTATGGCTCACCTCCGGGCTTCCCCTAAGCATGAGCCCCATATACCTGGGCTCCTCTTACCTAAACAGGCAGCTTTCCTGGGCAAGGTCTTTACAAATCTCCCATGCCTAGTTAACAGTGCAGCACCTACTCAGGCCACAGGTATATTCGCATCCTTGTCTTACTGTACAAAGTATAACTTGATACTTTATTTCTGCCTAAACATTATGGTCACCCTATGCCTTCAGAATTCTCCAGGTCTCATAATCCTTCAAAATACAAGAATACAAGGTTTGAAATATATATATATATATATTTTTGGGGGGGGTGTACATACTGAATCTTATTTTTATGTATCTGTTGGGGGATGATCAGTCAACTATCTGGTCTCCTTTCCAGTAAGACCTGTGGGGCTGTGTCTAGCCTCTCTCTTCAAAATGGAGTATACTTGCATCATACTCATACCAGCTTTCAGCTTTTACTAAAATTCTAAGAAAATTCTTATTTTATATTATTTTGTATATAATAGAAGTTGTCTGCAATTTAACTTAAAATAATTAAATTTGGATATTTTACAGCCTGGAAAATGTAAGTTCATGTAATATATTCAGGAAATGGGGTTAGGAGAGCTACCTTAGATGGCTGTGGAGGGTGCACCCTGTACCCTAAAAGAGGGGACATTCTTTTTTGTTGACAACTTGGGGGAGGTGCTGATTTTTCTATTCCACACCAGAGTCTTAATTAGCTAGTGGTAGCCCCGTTTATTAGTCTGTAACAGTTTTCTTCTGACACTGATATTATCTAATCAGTCTTACTATTTTAGTCTAAATTAATTTTAGGGGGATGATATTAAGGAGGCACCTCTGTCTCAAGTTTTAGCTGTACTTTGGAATACTAATGGACTGTCTCACAGATCAGCCTTAAGTCTTGTCATTTCTAATTGAGAAAGAAGCACTATCAGACCTACGTAAACAAGCAGATGGCAAGTATAAATCTGGTCTATCACGAAGGGATGCACCTTCAATCTGGTCACATGCATAACATTCTACTGCCTGAACTACACAGACTACAATTTCAAAATCTCTGATGTTGTAACAAGGAGAACAATTGGACTTACCAAGTTTAATACTTTCAGATACTATTCAATATGAAAGAAATTTAAAGACTTAAATCTAGAAATACACCTATTTTTTTTTAAAGGAAACAACCATAATAGAGTTAAACCAGTCTAGGAAAAGTAAAGATCATATCACACTCACATCAATTCAATTCTGGCTTTAAGTGAAAGGAAAGAAATCAAAAGATGCTGACTGAGCATGCTTTTCTCTGGAGACATGTTGCAATACTTTCTTGTAAAAGGAGAAAAAAAACCTTTAGATAAACATTGCATTTTTTAGGTAGAAAGCTTCTCAGATAATTCTAAAAATATGGCTTGGTTCTCATTTCTACTGTAATGAAAAAATAAAACTTAAAATCAGAGGCCTTTGTGTTAACTAGGAATTTTAAGCAAGTAGTGCCCGCTTTATTTCAATAGAGAAGCAACACCAACAATGTCACTTAAGAATGCACTGAATGCAATAAGTCTTGTAATGAAAAATCTTAAAATATCACATGCTGTAAATGCTAAAACTTAAATAGTACGAAATACACACACAGGAAATGGCTGGCTCCATCAGAAACGAACAACTTGTATTGTTGCTAGCACACTAAATGTCGACGCCCATGTTCAGAAACTGCTATCATGTGATATAACCTTTGGAATTTCACAGTTCTGGTCAAACACATAAAGCTAACGCAAAATACCAGGAATATATCTGTTTTGCAATATCAAAAAGAAAAAATACATGCAACTTTATGAATCAATTCTATCACCCTAAATAACGAAGAAAGTCAAACCAACCAACAGAAACAATATATAACCCCACCGTGTTATTTGCCATAATAAAACTCATCCTTCTTTAATCTTTCATTTTCTTCCAGTGTCTACAACTTCCAAAACTTAAAACTTAATTCTTAAAAATTCAAAATCTAATCATTTCACACATTTTAGAATCATGATAACCAAAATAACCAAAATATCAAGGTAAAAAAGAAGACAGGAACAAGGTAATAATCAGCAATCTGCTGCTCTCCAGAGGCTTCTACATATGCTTATTCAGAAAAAAAAAAAACTACCGAAATAACAATATATTATTCATGCAATTATGCCCAACATATGATGTTAACTAACGTTTTGATGATTAGAAAGTAAAAGCAACCCAATCCTTTAAGAGCCATGAAAATATTCTATGTCAATAGCCAAGGGGCATTACAGCTTCCATATTGTCCAGCCTATAATTACACTGCAATCAACAGTTCTGTGAAGTCAAAGAATCCACTCTCTATAGCAACATTCTCTCGGTGGCAGAGTGTGGAAGGCTTCAGCCCTTGGAAATTATGTCTGGCCTATTTAGCAAGGGGTTTTGTTTTAAATTATTATTTTTCACTATACTTATGACTATTAATTTATCCAATTATTTACCATATGTTAAAGGCAGTATTAGTTAAGAGGGTAGAATCTGAAACTATGATCCTGGATTTAAATGTCATCTCCAAGATTTACTCACTGGGTGATCTCGGGCAAGTTATCTACCTTCTTTGGGCCTCAGTTGCTTCATTTGAAAAATGGGATTATAAATACATAATTCAAAGCATTTGCATGAGAATTAAATGGTATAGTACATATAAAATGAACAGCAGAAGAAATAAAGAAAAGGTAAATATCAGCTAATGCAATTATTTTTAAGGTCATTCAGCTGGACCTAGGTTTGTATAATTATGACTTGTGTGTATACATACACATAAAACATGTATTTGCAAACACAGAACATATGCAATTAGCCTCACACGTACACACTTATGTAAAAAATACACTTACAAATAATTCCACATGGTCATAGCCATTCAACTATCCAAAAGAAAAGAACGCTGCAGATTTGCTGAGGTTGCTATAATTTAAAATGCTGCATGTTCAGTCAATTGGTGAAATGCTGTCTTAAGAAATTCAGCAATTACAAGGAATCTGGGCAAAATTCTGCAAGAACAGCTTTTCTTCTAAATGTATTTCCAATATGAATTTGATTATTAATCAAACATTAGCATATCTGTTATATATTGAGCCATATTCTCCTGGTAACTAATTTGCTACTTGGTTATAAAATGAAAGTTTTGGGAAATGAGTAAATAATACTTTCTAGACACTAAGAAACTTACAGGACAAGTTTCCTGAAACAAGGTTTAGACCCTCAACAAGGAGGTGGCACTTCCCATGAACACAAGCTCCCCAAACACAAAAAAACACACAAAAAAGCAGTAACTTAAAGTTGTGTCATGATTTAGTAATTGTAAAAAATGTTCAAATAATACAAAGCCAAAATGAAGAAAGTAAAAAATAATGAGACATAAAAATACGGAGACTTGAGTCTTGATCTTTCCATTTATGTACAGGAAGATTTCATAGTGCGCACATTTTCCAAATCACTGAACCTCGGAAGTATGAGTTTCATTTATGATCCCATTTATGTTTCTTAAATGCCACAGCTACAGGTGTCCAGTTTTGCATCTTTTGCTCTATCCTGGTTAGTGTTCATTACCTACATGTTTTTTGCCACCCGAACAAGCCTCTTCCAAGGTTTCCCTACCTACATCCATTTTTTAATTCATCAATTCAAAAGGAATTGTCAACAATTATTTCAGTTTTGTTCTGTGGCATCTAAAGCATTACACAAAAGCAACAATACAAAGGGCAAGCTCCCCAAAGATTACTTGACCTATGAAGGATGAAATACTGTTATTACCTGAAACACAATATCAATGAATGCAAATGCTACAATCTCAGTAATTAATATGGAATAGAAACGTAATATAATTCAGTAGAAAAATGTTAAATTTCCTATGATTCTTTGTTGGAGGTAGAGGAGAAGGTATGCGGAGATGTTCTAAGGCTAGCCTTGCTAGAACATTGAAACTGAACATTAAGAAGCTTTAGTGGTTGGTGGAACTTTAAAAAAAAAACAACTCTATTTTAGAAAACACAGTTTCTCTTTTCCTTGTTATATCACCAACTGTCTATACCCAGGTATTGTAAGGGTCATCAAGGGGTAGTTAGAGGGGGTTTGTTTCAAAAGAATCAAACTGAAACATGCAGGAAGAAAGCAGTTAAACAAGGGAAAATTGTGCATTCAGGGTTAAGTATGAGCGCCTTCCCTTTACTGATGCAATGTTACCATCGTGCAACAGCTCCATCTAACCATAATCTCTCTTCCATTTCTTCTTTGCACAATTCAGCATTTGCTGGTGTAGCAGCAGTATACATAATAAATTTATTGTTTATTATGAGCCACACACGCTACCATGTGCTTTCACTGTATTACTTCAGTAAATTCTCAGATCAATCCCACGTGCAAAATACTATTATTTTTCACATTTTCTAGATAAGGAATTTGAAATTTGCAGTGGAGAAGTGGCTTGTCCAGAGTCACACAGTGAGTAGGAAGGATTCAAATGAGGGATGTCAGCACCACAGCCTAACCTGGTAACCATTATTTCCCACCATCTCAGTGCAAGACCACAAAGGTCAGTACTGTGTGACACTGAGAAGACACTGCAAAGCTAAATGCCATTCAGCACCAAACAACACTCACTGATGGATATTCCAGACATGAGTAAGCCACGCTCACTATTATTCTTATTTGTAACAATGCATCTCAGTAACAAGAAAGAAATGATCATTTATTGTTTTCACCAACAATCAGATAAACACAATTAAACTACAGAGACATGACTTTAAAAATACACAACACATTTATGAACCCAACAGATTGGGTTTATAGATACATTGTGACCTGACAGATCACACACACATGCAAAAAAATCTTAATACAAATTTATATGTGTTTCCAGGTACATGTTCTCCCTTCTTTTTACATCAAATTTCTCAGTGAAGTTTCTCTTAATCTTTAGGATAGATGAAAATACATGAGTTGAATATTACGGATGTGGCCGAATTCAGGACTATCTCTAATGCTTTCTGATTGCTAGGTTCTCATTTATTTTACCCTATCAGCAGAACACACATTACTTTAAGTAGGTAGAACTAAAGGACAAAAAACAAATGCCTCTCTCTTACCTGCTTAAGAGCCTTTTTGGTGTGTTGCTGGAAGGAAGACACTAACTTGCTTTGCACGGCTGTGTTAGTAAGGCTTGAATCTCGAGTGGAAGATGCTTCATCAGTTACCTGCTTCGAACAAACTAGAAACGGAGAGAGATAATGATATTACTAATTTGAATTCCTTTTTTTATATCCACTGTAATTACTCACTTGGAGCATGTCTCCAACTGAAAATGGATACCTAAAATAAAGCAAAACAGCACAGTAAAAAGAAGAGTATCTAGATTTGAAGAGAAGGAATCATTTAATAATTGTGGCCACAGTTCCATTTAATCTTTTTAGGCCTCAATGTCCTTACATACTAATTGATGGTAATTTCTACATCATGGAACTATTTTATGGACATAAAAACAGGAAAATATCTGCCTCAAGAGTTGTAAGTTGGTAGATATTACCTGGATCTGAATATGGAGAATGGGCAATGCACAGTATTCTGAAGTAACAATCTAAATTAATGAAATTATTTTAAATCTATCCAGCCTCACAGGTATTACAATTCTTCTATTTAACAGCCCTCCCTCTATAGCATGAAGGACCTATTGGGACATGTTTATCTTCTCCTCTGGGGCTGAGTCACATAGCATGGAGAAAGAAAAATGAAATCCGAGATGCCTGTTGCCAACTCAACACAATTATTTTCAAGAAAATGGTGCTCTCCACAGATTACAATGTAATCTGCCCATTTTTATCAGAGTCAGGTTTTCCTATTGTCTATTCTACACAAGACATTTTACTCTAAAAGGCTGCTTTTTAGGGGAATCAATGTCTCACTGACTTGGGTGACCAAGGAGAGCCCACATATAATTTTTGCTCTGCGAAACCCACGTTGGAGCTAGAACCCTACCTTCAGTTCTCCTCAAACTAACAGACTTCTGAGTCCTCATTTGAGTCCTCTTCAAACTGAGAGACTTTAACACTGAAGCGGTTTGGGCAGGAGCACAGATGTAGGCCCTTTTCTGTGTACTCCAGGGGAGTAGTTATTTGGAAAATCAGAGTGAAGAGGTACTATGATTAGCTGCAGAATGGAGGCATATGTCAAAGGCAGGAGGCAAGAGGAAGCTAGATGGAAGAAAATAACTCGAGAACATATTGTAAGAGCTCGAAACATGACTTTTTAAGGGGAGCAGGGTTGACCCTAATTCAAGAAAATTTTTTAGGTAATGGTAACTTGGGAGAATTCTGACCTGAATTTTAAAGGAAAGGAGAGGGGTTAAAATTATTGCAGTCAAAAATGGATGCATACGCACAGCACTGAAAACACTCAGGTTGCTTTCGATAGACTCAAACATATCTTGCCTAGAAATGAACATGTGGTTCATGAGAGAGAATTTTGGGGAAAAAAGAGTTAACAATTTTTTTAAATATAGAAAGTAATCAGAAAGCCCAATGAACAAGTCAAGAAAATAAAATAATTGCTAGTTATTGATACCAGGCACTTCCCATATGTGGCCTCATTTAATCCTTGCAGCTTTCTTGCAAGATAAAAAAGTATTGTCTCCCTATTGGAGGGAGAAAACTAGAGCTCAGAAAGGTTAAATAACTTGCACATGGTCACACAGCCAATCAAACTGCAGAGCTGGGATCTAAGGCCAGTCCAGTCTAGTTCCAGAGACCATAATTTTTCCACTTAAAATATTTGGCCTCAAAAGTCAAGATCTGATGCAGAAAATTCCATGTCTACAAATGTGAGATTTAGGTGCATGATGGCGGAGATACTAAAACAAGAAGTTATTGGGGTGGGGAAGACAAGTCACTCAGCCCCCGAGATGACAAAAAATTGAGAATTGTAGGTGACAGTGATAGGCCCAGGAAATATTACTGCCCAAGTAGCAAAAACATTTGCAGATGAATATAGTGAGAGAAGTTTTCAATTAAAGATCAGGTGACTTTTTTTTTTTTTTTTGCTTGATACAATATGACATTTTTTCCTTAAGTCAGTCTAAATGTTCTAGTTAAGAAACATTTTATAACCTTGTTTGCATAAACTATGTTTCCTAGGCTTCTCCCCTTGAAACCATCACTAAAGTAATTTGTAACACTTTGCCAAAGCTTACTTACCAAGAAATACTAGAAATAATAATCAGTTTATGTTCTAAAGATAAATCTATTGTGTATACTGATTATACACATGGCCTTTTCTATGTTCTGAAGTCCCTATGAAGTGTGACAAACTTGGGAGGTGACAGAAAGGTGACAGATGGGACACATGATCCCAACTGAACAGACCTAATGTAAGCCCAACCAAAGTCAAATATGCCTTAGCAAATATGTTTTACTACTTTCACATTCTTAGAGTAGCATTTCCGCCTATAAAATTGGAAACTTACTGATTAGTTAGGTTAAAAGGAGACTCAGACACAGTCCATGGATATTAGGAAATTTATGGAAAATATGAGAATGCTTCTGCGTACTGGACTTCTAAATTCAAATGCACTACCAATTTGCTTAGAAAATGCTATCATTCATAAGTCTTTCAAAGGCAAACTTCAACACAGCAGGATCAAATAATAACAAATTCTGACCCTGTGGATATATAATTAAAGCCTGACATCCCTTTTATTTTCTGATTGCTACAAGAAGCATTACACAATCAGCTGTCCTTCCTGAAGATAACAGCTATTTAGCTCACTATTTGCTCTAGTTCTCTCTGACCTAGGAAATCATCAGATATTGGGATACCTATCAGTATCAGCATACATGCTGTATATTTTGGTTTATTGCACTGTGCTGATAAAGATTCACATGCATTCACATATGTTGTTTCCAAAAGAAACATTCTGTTCCATTTAGAGCTCAGAACTTCAGAGGGAGGGCAGACAACAGAGTTGAAACAGCATTATGGAATACTATGAAGTTCATTCTCAAAATGATTCACCTTCCTTTAGCCAAATTTATTTTTTTTAATTTTGACTCCAACTAGACCCAAGTAAAGCATCATGAGTAACCTTGTACTAGGTAGTCATTTTTCTCCATGATCTCTCTGGAACTTGGTCCTGATGCTTGCTTCTCTCTAGACAAACCATTTTCCCTAATTATTTACTTCTGCTACAGTAACTATAGAACTTTAAAGAAAATCAAATGTAATAGAAAATAAAATATATAAGCAATTGCTCCTTTGGAATTGAAAGCATTATTTTCAAGGAAAAAAAAATCAGGGAAGAAACAAATTCATCCATAGGCTCTTAGCAGTGTGCCTGTACACATTTTTTAAGTACTGACAAATATGGACCTTTTCTATGGGATCTGATTTGCTTTTATTCACTCTTTTCCCATGCATAAGACATAAGGATGGCTGAATCTAAAAACAGGCATTCACTGCACAGTTGGATTGTGCAAATTCATGCAGATTTATATTCCAACAAAACCAACATTTTTGCTTTTACTTATTCTTGAAGCTCTCTTAATAATAGATGTGATAAATAAATAATGAAGGGCTCATTTTAAACAGTTGCCTGAATACTTATCTAAGGGACTGAGTTTGGCCTCTGAAATACAAGCCGAAGAAAAATTAATGCTAAAGAAAGGATCAGGTTAAATCCCCTGCATGTAAAATTACAACAGGAGCCAAGAAACTGAAGAAATTAGGACAGATGTTTTAGCCAATAAATATCAAACACTGACATGCAGCTTAGAAAGTGATATCTTCTTGGCATTCAGAACAAAATGGGAGCTGTTTTTTCTAAGTGTGCACTGGCATGATCACAACACTTATGCCAGAACTTTATACCTTGAAATCCCAAGAGAGAGTCTGCCCTTTTCACAAACTGAAAATGAGGAGACAAAAACGAGGTGACTGGTTCTCCCTAGAACTTTTATCAATCAACATTTTTTAAAAGAGTGTCAAAGTGCTATTTCTGTCTATATTTTGCTTGTCTGTCAAAATTGGGCAAACCAAAAGCACAGTGAGAAGCTAATCTGGGGGTTTTAAATCTGCCTCTCAACTACCTCTACTCTCACTCATGCCCCCAGACACCTCCCTCAAAATATTCTATTTAGAAGATCTGGGAGCAAAGGGAGGTGGAAGAGTGTAGGTAACCATGAGACAGCCTTGAAGGCCAGAGAACTGGTGACTGCGTTCCAGCGAAACTGTGGATTTCAGTCTCTTAGCGTCTCCAAGTTGTCTCTTTTCTCCTCCTTTTTATTTACCATTCAACTTGAAAACACTATTGCACTAGAAAATGTAGGTTAGAGCTAATGCTTTTAAAGGTGAGTGCTAGAGAGAAGATATGGGTGGTATTCCCTGCTAATCGAATTACTAATCCAATGACAGGTGTCCAAGGGGACACCCACAATTCTAACTTTCACCTATAACAAGGAAGGGAGAATCAGAATGCAAACACAGTCTGTCTCTGTTTCCAGTCTCACATCTTACCTGCCTCCTCAACTCCCACCTTCTCTGATCCAGCCAATCTCGAGGCCCCCAGTGTTTCCTGAACACACCCACTTGCCATGTGTGTCACACCTGCTCTGTCGCTCCTTCAAATATCACTATCCTATCACTCTGCCTGGCAAACTCATCTTGGCAGACCAAACACTAAACAGATTCCCCCAAAGCTTCCCTGATTATCCCAGTCTCTGAGGTAGGCTTTCTCCTCCCCAACCCGTGCTTCCTTGGAACATATGTGAATTTAGGACAGACCCTGCCATTTTGGTGCTTGCGTCTGCCTCAGCTGCCACAGGCTCAGGAACTAACTCTGCGACTGACTGACATGGAAAGATGGGCACAGAGCAGTCATTCTCTAAGTGTGTATTACTTTTAATGAAAATCCAATTCAACAATTTAGTTTATCTAAAGAATTTTTGAAGTTCATTTTCAATTATGATTTTTAATAAGAATTCATGAAAGCAGAGGTCAGCCAAGCTGCCTTTTTTATGGAAAAGGATGTCTAAAAATGAATTGTTTTACATTTGAAAACAGAAGCCTTCCTAAATTATTTTTTCAATTATTCTAAAGTCAATTAGGGACAAATAGGAAAACCAAACCATAGACCTTCCTACGCAAGTCGGTGGGAAGTTGCATGACCTGCCACTAATTATAGATGTATTTCCCTTTGCTACCTTACTCATTGCCTTATTTTAAGAGGAAAGTCACAGTTTCATGGTTTTGCATGGGAAATAAGAATAAAATTTAAAAGTCAAAATTAGAAATCACAATGCTTACATTAAAATGGCAGGAGCTGTGTGGGTGCAGAACCACAACACAGACCAGGATCCGTGCATTACAAGTCACTGCAACACAGATATTTTGTACTATTAATTGCCATGTGTCCCACTGAGCTACCCAGTAAGTAACAAGCTCTCCGACCAAACTGGTGTTCAAAGGTCTAATAAAAACAAGGAGGGGAGTATCCTCCGGCCAATTTCATTTCTATCAGTTCTCCCTCCAAACGCTCCCTTTCAACTTTCTGAACAATCAAACTAGATGCTCTCAAATCACAACAGACATCTGTATGAATGATCCTGACGTATACTACAAGCTTAAAAAAGTTTTTATGAATAAAAATTTAAATCAAAGAATACATTTTTGTATATTAAGAATAAAACTGTGGCCCCCTCTTAGAATTCAGTAACATTTTAAAAGAAATTTGGGTCTTAAAATAAGCTTATTTGTTTATTTATCAACCATTCATTCAGTGACACAACCTTTACTGAGCACTTTTCTTCATACCAATCACCGTATAAAATTCAGGGGGAAAAACAGTAAACAGGATCCAAGACCTAATTTTGAGGCCATAGAGCTTAAAAAAAATTTTTTTTTTCAAAGAACAATGGTATAGAACCATTAATTATACCTGGGGAAAACCATGCCTAGAAAACTTAACAGTGATAACTAATATTTGTTTTGAAAGATCAATAATAACTTAAAAGTATCTCCAAAGGGCAAATTATCAAAAAAGCTTATGTTTGGATAGTAATGTGCTTTACGTGCAGTACTTACATTTGAAATTTTGTATATTAGATATTCTGAATATATCCAGCAACAAAATGCATGCCAAACATTGAAAATAAAAAATATAAAAGACTTAAAGAAATACAAGGAAACCCTTCTAACCTCAATTAAATCTTTCCTGGACTCAATTTCTTTCAAGAAAAAAATAAAAAGATAATTCTTTATTCCTTTTTGGATTCTGTCCAACGAGAGCTGCCCTCTTTAAAAACATTCCTTGTGCCAAGATAGGTATAGATATTTGGGTTTAAGCAAATTTCCTTGTTGAATTTAAAGAACACATTCCAACTATATGAGATGCCAAGAAAAGCTATCGATTAAATAGAGCAATATTAGCAATAAAATAATGGAAATAGCATTTTTTCACTAAGAAACATTCATAGGACAGGAAATAAACATAATAAGTATCGACACTCTTGATAATATTTAGAATAACATCTTCTACGAATAAAATATACCTAGTACAAGGGAAATATTTATTCTATTTTATAACTGGCTTCATTAGCTAAATGAAGTCTTCTTATTCAGAAGAGGTTTCCCCCGCAAAAAAGAGCAAAATGAACAAAGAGGACTGATGAATCAGGTAGCAATTAGTAGGAACATGCTTTTACAAGACAGAATCATGCCGGACACTTTACTGATTTTGGGGGTGATATAAGATGTTGCAAATGATGTTCATCTGGCACAGAACTGGATATGCCACAACCTCATTACAATGTCTACGAGCCGTTCACACACACTGCTTTGCACTGGATAGGACACTTAAGTTCCACAGGTAGCTAGGAAGAACATTTTTACACACTGAAGATGTACCTAAAGGAATACCTCCTACAAGTACTCAATTTTCTAGCCAGGCCAATTTAGTTACATTAATATCGCTGGATGTCCATAAACCATGTCTTCAAACACAGAGGAGAAAAGAGAAAACTCAAACCAATAATAAATACATTTAGCAGGAAAAGCATATCCTATAGTTACCAACCTTTAACCACCAACTTTCTACCATAGAACCAATAAGGATTTCTCTCTCAGAGTGGTGGAGAGTAATAACACTCCATGCTGCTTGTGTGGGGGAGAAAACATTAAAGCCTATTTATTTTACACTGGCACAACACCTGTGATCTCCCATGCTGCACCGGGTTCCTGAAACAGCTGCACAGAAATAAAGCAATCAGCCTAGAAAATGAGAAATAGAAAAAAAGTAGACAGGAAGGATATCAGCAAGAGGTTGGCATGGGTCAAGGGTAAGTGTTTCACTCGTGGGCATGATTACTAATTACTTTATACTTCAACATATGAAATATCAACTCCAGTATAAAATAAAGGGAGTTAGGTTAGATATCCAGGTAGCTGTTTGAGAAACGGTTATACGTTGTCACTTTAAAGACAAAAGAGAGAATGGATTATCATCTGGCATCAATAAAAAAGCACTTTCCTTTTAAGAACATGGGTGGTTTGTTCATATGTACAATCAGAGATTATATAAATTAAACAGAAAATTGGCTAGTTAAGATGAGTAATTGGGGGCTTACCTTTAATTTTGTTTTTATTTGAGAGGGAGTTTGTTTTTACTATGAGATCCTACTCTCTTCCCAATCTTCGTCTCTGTATTATGAAATATTTCACTCATAACAGAAGGAAAGAGGAGAAAGTACACTTAAATGGGCCATTTTATCTGCACTTAAAACTCTTTTTTCCTTCATATCTCTGCACTCCTAAAGCTAGCCAAAATCCATTTATACAAGAGCAAAGTTCACAGTTCAAGGAGAAATATGTAAGAAAGAGAGGTCCCTAATGGATGAAAGAAATGAAAAGCAGCACCAGTAAGTAATGTTTGAAAGAGTTTGGATAAGTCATTTGGAGAAGATGAAGGGGTAACCAGCTGTTCCTCATCATCAAAGAGGGAAAAAAATGAGGAAATTAGTTTAATTAAAGGCACAAAAAATTTCAGTAAAAGGAAAAAATTCTCCACTATAAAGGTTATCAAAAGCACAGAGGGACAATATAAGGGAGACTGTGAGAGTTCTATTCCTCTGGACATCTATTTTAGTAGTACAATAACATCTTACTGAATTGACTGATTTAAGTAAAACATTGACATGAGATACTACCCAGGGCTACATGATCTTTTGAAAGCCCTTTTTTACTTCTCGTGAACTGTGTGCTCTGTGGGCTGGGATGAAAGAAGGGAGAATGAGAAAGAGTGGGCAGAGGAAGTTTTATATCCTGCCAATGGTCATTTCTGACTGTGAAGAGTATCCTCTTTCCTTTGCATTTTCTTCCATGTGTAACTAAAACAACATAATGTTCACATACTTAAGTTTCTCTAGGCCACCAACACAGTGCAGGTGTCTCCATGAGCTAACAGAGTTGTTGACTAAAATGCGAAGATGTTGGATGAAAGACAAATTGACTTAACCCTCCCAAATCAGGGAACCTGGAATAGACACAGAAGGAATTTTCTTCCCTCACCTGCAAGATTCTTAGGAATGGCTGCCAGGTAGAAGTTGGTCATGCCATGTTGTCTTCCTCCATGAGCACTCTGAAGCCTATCAACACCTTCCTATCCCCCGACCCCCTGAACAAAGGTGAAGATACATACTCTCCTATGGCAAATCATACTAGAACATTCACAGGCAAGCTACTGAAAAATCTCCAGCAAAACAAGACCGGTAATACCATGAGAAAGGAGACACCGAGGTGGTGAGCAACATCTTCAAAATTCACTAAAAACACTCCCTTCGCAACCCCACCATCACCCTCATTTTCCTCTCCCTTCCTCTTGTATAAAATCGCCTGATAAACTGTCAGTATGACTACTCCCCGTGGTGCCTGGACCTTTATTAGTATACTCCTCACTTTCTCCACAAAGCTCCTCATCTCTGCATAATTGATGTCTTCATCTAGATCCTATCCACACACTTCAGGCCACCTTAAAGCACTTTTCACTTTTGATAAAAGACCCCTCAAACTGTGGCCTCTGAGCCAGGGAAAACAAAGAGTGAGCTGAATAATGTTTCATTAAGTTAACATAACTCTGCCAAGAATCACACAATCAGAAACCCACTTATAAAACTGGCCATAAAGAATAATGAAAAAGGACCCTATAAAATTCCTCAAATGTTGGAATCATTATTTACCCTGGGATCTAAGGTCTAAAACAGAGGACACATGTTCTCTTTATATTTTTTTTTCCTCAACACAGACTTTTAAAATACTAATTCCCTCGCTAGAGAGCTGCTTCCTCCCTGAAAACCATTAGGGTTAATAGCAAGCAGAACCTTTTTTGATCTCTGTGAATGAAAATTGTACATTCTCTGCCTTTCTCATTTTAAAAATATAAATAGGATGGTTGCTGTTTATTTTAAAGATGCAATATATTAGGACCACAAAAGAGAAACACATTTTTTTCTTCCTAATAACTATTTATAGATAGAGGATGAAGAGGGTGAAGACTGTCTACTGATGGTATCATTTCATATAAAATATGTATGGGCTCTGCAGATCAGCAACACATTGTAAGTCAACTTAATATGTGTGAGGAAACTCATGCTATACCAACGTATTATGCTCAGAAAACAACTCAGACACAAACATACCCATAAATCTCTGACTAAACTAGACCATAAAATTCGTAATATTTTCTTTGGGTGACATAGATTTATACTTATATAGGCATAAATGGTCATGGGTTGTCAACACAGATATATCAAGTGATTCACCTAAATCACTCTTTGATCTCTAAAGCTTAGCTTGTAAAATTTGAACAATTTACTTTCTCAAGTCCAGAGAATTCTTAATAACTTGAGAAACTGTTCAGAAGTCAAAGAAATACATATAACCATAATTCTGTGCTTGTAAATTCCACTATCAATAATGGACCATGATTCCCACATTGTAAAATTTTTCAACAAAACTTAAAATATCTTGGCAAAGCATCTCCTATTTTAAAAGAACGTTTCCTTGGCCAGTTGTTCCAAGAAGAGGACTAAAGCATAACTACCAGTATCTTAACTCTGCCTAAGGACTCAAATGTTAGGGACTGGAATCAAGCTGCTAAGATTTCTTTCTTTCCAGTTTTTGCAAAATGCTTTCTTCTCAAATACTTCTCTACTTACTCCCTTAATGGTGCAGCCAATGTCAATCTTTATTCATTTGAAATAACTCTGGTAGCAGGGACTTACTCTTTCCATGCAGCAAGGGTATCTTGTGGACTGATGGTTATGACTCACCTCAATACGCCCCACTCTTTCATCTCAGAGGAGGGGTAGAAGGGGGGAGGGGAATAAAGACAGAGGAACAGATGGGGCCCTGCTCCCCTCCCCTCTTAATACCTTTCTCTCCCCCACGCCTCTCTCGCTCCCTCACACATATCCAAACATATATTCCACCTTCTCTCTCTGGTCAGATTTTCAAAGTATATTTGTACAGCTGTAAGAAGTGTAGAAAGTATGTCCATTTTAACTTTTGGTTCAAATATGTATTAGAAACACAGTAAGCAAGGAAATCACCTAAAGCAGTTCAGTTTCCTGGAATTTATTACTGAATTGTAAGAGATCATATGGGATCTCAACCTTCATTTGGACAAGCCAGGGTTTCCTCTTTGTCAAAGTCTTAAGTTTATGATCAGAATGGATTCGGACTAATGTTGGAAAGGCAAACAGTACCAATGACTACAGGTTAAAAAGTGTTCCCTGTGGTTTATGCAGAGTGTCAGAGTGATTAGAGCCTGGCCTTTGGTATCACATACACCTGGGCTTGAGGCTTAGATGAGACATTTAAACTCTGCTTCCTCACTGGTAAAAAAATAAAATAAAATAAAATAAAATAAAATAAAATAAAATAAAGAACTCAATATATTTTCAATATCTAGCTTAGAAAATGCATCCTGAGGCTAGACTGATGGGCTACACACAGAGGTATATGGTACTTATGCAGGATAGGAAATATACTTGTCCTACAAGAAGCAATTGTGGTTTGCAATAAGATGCAAAAGTGAGCAAGTCAAGGAATACTCAAGGAAATAAGCTATTTATTATTCTTTCAGTGATTCCACGGAGCAATTTTCCGAATGCAATTTCAAAGGAAAGGCCAGGAAATCTAATTTTGGTCACATTAACTGGATATGTGTGGGTATGTGTTATTTTGTGAGGTACCTATTCACATTTCAAATTAGGGGAGTTTGCTTATTCCTGTTTTGGTTTAATTATTAGCTGGATGCTCTCCTGCCATCTCCTACCCTTTCCCAACTACTAAAACTCTCCCACTGTTTCCTCTGGAATTCAGAATTAGTCATTAGCAAAATTTCCTACAACCTCCATTTTTTCTCTGAACAGTCCCTTCACATTTTGATGTACAAACCCTGGCTATCTCCTATTAACATGAGTTTTCCTGGAATGCTCTTAGGTGGTAGCCTTTTTCTTTTCCACACCTATTGTACACTGGGCCTCAAAATGGAACAGGTGACCTATATTCACCTACTGTTCCTTCCAAGACCACTCTCCCTCCCTGGCTCCTTTGTTGCCTCTAGCGTCGTAGCTCATGTCTTTAGACTATACCACCAACTGCTCCTCCTCACAGTACTTATCCTACTCTCTTTCATTTTTTGACAATTTTAGTTCATAAATATTAATATCACATCTTGTCCATGCTACCTCTATCATAACTGTTCCAATATCCATGCTGATGATTCTCTAATATCTTATGCCAGTGGCCACCACCAGCCTTTACAACAGCTTAATGCAAATAAGAAAAGGCAATCTTTCCTCCAGGTAGATCCAGCCCCAACACACAGCACTAGGCTGGCCAAATGGAGGGGTGCTAAATTTTAGCCACTGGCGGGCTACTCATCTAGACAATTCTGTAGAGTGCACACATGGCCTAATCACTCATGTTATCCTTAATCCTAGCTCCCTTCTTTCCTCTCATCTTAGGAAATGCATTCCATGACAGTACCCTAAATTCAATTCCACTCTCACATCGCCTATGCTTCCAATTCATTTTCTTTAGGACACCAAATCAAACAATCCTTCCACACCAATGAGACTTCCTTCTTTACACCACCCCTTACAGAACTGTGTCTTCACTTGCCTCCACATCAAACTTAAATGCTATGGATGTGCACTTTAATTACTCCATTTCATACACCCCCAACTCCTTTGTCCCTCTCTTGCTTTATCATTCACATTTGGCAAAACCCCAACTCCAGTCAGATCTAACTGTACATCTACTCCGCACTTGTGCAGCAGTCCAGAACATGATTGGAGCGAAATATACAACCACGTGGCTGGTCTCACCTTACATTCAGGATTAGTAACCCTGAGAGTGTCCTTAATGATATCAGATTCTCTTAGACTAACATTTTATATCTTCTCCTTATATGTACAGAACTACTTTCCCTATCCTCACCTTCAGTGAAATAGGAAACTACTGAGAAAAATAAAGCAGTAAGAAGCAAACGTCTATGAGCCTCTTCCACATGGACTCACCTACCTTCACGTTTATTAATACTTTGACTTTTCCTACTGCCTCCTTTAGAGTACCTGTCTACACCCCTTGCTAATGCCAATCTCTTCATATGCTGAATAGGTTCCATTTCCTCTCATCTAATAAAGCACAAGACAACAGTATATCCCTCTCACATTATCAATTTGTTCTTAACTGGAATTTTCCCATTAGTAAACAATTATTATACTTTCTACTTAAAAAAAAACAAAACAACTTTCTCTTGTTTTTTTCCCTTCTAGATAGTTTTCCATTTCACTCCTCCCTTTATCTCAAAATTCCTTGAAAGGATTGTCTACACTTGTGGTCTCCAATTTCTCTCCTCCCATTCTCTTGAACCTATTTTATTTAGGCTGTGATCTTACCAATTCACAAAAGTTGCTATTGATCAATACCTTAACAAAGGTAACTCCAGGGGTAATTTCTCTCTTCCTTTCTCTCTTTCTCCCTTTCTTATTCCTTTCTTTTCCTCCCTCCCTCCCTCCTTCTTTCTTTCCCTTCCTTCCTTCTCCTTTCTTCTCTTTCTTCCTTTCTTTCCTCTCTCTTCTTCCTACCTTCCTTCTGTCCTTCCTTTTTCTTTCTTTCTTTCCCTCCCTCCCTTCCTTCCTTTTCTCTCTGTCTCTTCTTTCTTTCTTCCTACTCTCCCTCCCTCCTTCCTCCCTTCCTTTCTTTTTCTTGTTTTTATTGACACAGCGTCTCACTCTGTCACCCCAGCTAGAGTACACTGGCATCATCATAGCTCACTGCAACATCAAACTCCTGGACTCAAATGATCCTTCTCTGCCTCAGCCTCCCAAGTCCCTGGGACTACAGGTAGTGGTAATTTTTTAATCTTCATCATAACTTCACATATCAAAAGCACTGGCACATTTGAGTCACTTCATCCCCAGAAACACTGTCTTTGTCTGGTTTCCAAGATAGAAAGCATGCTATTATACCCATTTACCCTCGATCTCATTTGCTGCTTTCTACAATCTCTCCAACCTCTTAAAATTCAAGTGTCCCTAAGTTCAGTCTTTGGGCCTCTTCTCTTTTCTATTTACCTTCAATTCCTTGGTGATCTCATCCAGTTTCGCATCTTTAAATATCATCTATAAACTGACCACTTCCAAATATACATCTCCAGCAAGATTTTTCCCATGAATTTTAGACAGATAAGCTCAATTACTTAACATTTCTACCTGGATGTTGAAAAGGAATCTCATACTCACTATGTCCAAAACTGAATTCCTGATCAACAACCCCCTTACCCCAAGCTGCTGCTCTTACATATTCTTCTATCCCAGCTAAGGACAACACTATTCTTCTGCTTGCTGACACTCAAACTTTGGAGTCATCTCCGCCTCCATTCTTTACCTCACATCCACATTTATCTGCCAGTGGCTCCTGTTGGATCAACCTTCAAATACATCCAGAATCCGGTCACTTTTCATCACATCCACTGCTACTCCATTTATTCAGATCACCATCACCTCTCCTCTAGATTAAGATAATGGCTTTCTAACTGGTATCCCTGTTTTTGTCCTTGTTCTCGTATTTTTCTTGCACTTAGTGATCGTGCTAAACTCTAAGTGAGATCATTGGTCTCTAGCTCAAAACTCTGCAATGCTTTAAATTAAATGCTTCAAAACAAAAGCCAGCATTAAGGCATTATATAATCTGGCCTCTGTAACTTCTCTGGCTTTGTATCTTAGTACTCTCCCTTGTTCACTCTGGCCTCACAGCTACGCCAGCCTCTCGCTATTTCGGGAACATTCCAGGAACTTCTCCTGCTTCACGGCCTTTGCAATTGCTGTTCTCTCTACCTAGAATACTCTCGCCTTAGATGCCAGCCCTCCCACTCCCCTCAGGTCTTTTTTCAAACATACCCCTGTCCCCTTCTCTTATTCTCTCATTTATTTTACCCCATACCACTTGTCACCACTGAATAAGCTGGACATTTTACACATTAACTTTGCTTATTGTCTGTCTCTCAGAGAACATAAGCTCCATGAGGGATTTCTGTTTGTTTTCCATTGCTGTAACTGCAATGTCAAGAACAGCACTTGGCACATAGTAGAAGCTCAATATATTTTCTGGGAGAGCGAGCAGACGGGTGCTCCAGCAATCAGGCAGTACAACAGGAATGAGCGCAATGACATTTTCCTTCGCGCTACTGAAAGGGAAGAGTATGCCCCGTTCACCAGCCCTACTAGAAAGCCAGAAATTGCTGTGCATCTCTGCCTTGTCCTCTTTCTAACCACGAGGACCTGCCAAGATTCATGTCATTACCATAACAATGGGGCTGAGTTTTCAAAAGGCATAGGAATAGGTAGGTACATTGAGTCAAACGAAAGTTGGTTAAAAAAACAGTCTATAAAGCAGTCTGCAGTCATTTTACTAAGACAAGAATCTGTGTTTCCAATAGTAAATTCACAGCCTCTGCTGCGGATCAGATAGGAACTGAAGCAACATCAGTCTTATGGGGCCCACAGAAAGCACGCAAGCGTAAAGGACGGGAGTGTTCCGTCAGCACGCAGAGAGCACACAAAGGGACTCCATGGCCATTAATAAAATGAATGACGTTGGCCTACTCCTGAAATACAATGTTTCTGCGAAGATCCTCTAAGGTTTGTTTAAAGATAATTTACCGATTCCTATGAGTCCAGTGACAGAGACTTTAATTACATAGTCTTCCTCCCGAATCATGATCTGGGTCCATATGTGGGATCAGTGGGTAGAGGAGAAGAAGGCACAGCAGCTATTGTGGGACACAGATTTGCCAAAATTATAGTACGGAATTACAAACACCAACAGAATCATAATAGAATTGTCTTCAGAAAGACAAAAATGAATTCACATGGGAGGAATTCAGAGGTGAAAAATGCCCCCCTTAGAATTGTGGAAGGGTCACTCACTTTTCAAAAGTGTTTAACAAGAAAATCTCTTATTTGGTCCTCATTTTGCTGTGAGGAATGATAACACTAATCTTAATTTACAAAGGACAAACCAAGGAACAAAAGCTATTATAAAAGTACTTGTGAGCACAGGAAAAACCAGCACAATCAGAAATAAAACACTGGCACACTCAGCCCTCCCAGTAGATATCTCCAGAGCAACCCTCTCACCCTTGCAGGAGAAATACACTGACACTGATAACATTCAAGAAAATTATTCAGAGAAATACATACTGTTAAAAAACAAAAAGGCAAAAACTATATACTCTTCTTAGATGCTAATTTATTGGAGTCAAAACTGATGATAAATCTTAATAAGTGGCTAGAAGAAAATTGTATCTATAATGGTGGGGGATTTAATTAGTGAATTATTGCCATTCTATACAATTTTTAAGAGAACGAGGCTTTATGAAGCTTACCTCCATTTTCCTCTCCGGTGGCATTTGCCTCGGCCATTTCTGCACCATCCAATTCAGACTCACAGACTAAATCCAACGTGCCATCCACTGGGCATGACGACTCCTCTTTCTATATTATTTTCAAAAAGATGGTTTACGGAGATGTACTAGCAACTAAAAACATTCAAAATGCTTTCAGTCTCCTAAAGTATTATCACAGTTATTTGTAATTTGGAATTTCAATACTGATTTAATTGTTAATGTAAATAACTGCTTTAAAAAAAATTGGAAAAGGCCATTGCTATTATCGTTTATTGAATAACCTTTTAAAATTAATAGCAAAACAAAAAAATTTCCTTTTGACATGTTGTTTCCATTTTTTTTTCAATTCTACATCCTTCCTTATGTAAAGAAATGGCTTAACAACTCAGAATTTCAATTAGTAACTTAATCAGCTACTCCACGTAGCTACAAAAAGCAAGCGAAAAAATATGTTTATTATTATTATTATTAACCTGTGTTATTTTCTGAAACACACACTGGGACAAGAGACTGATGCTTAATAGCTGAGGAAGAATCCCTGCTTTCTTCACCAGGTATAACTTTTAGCATTTATAAGAATCACAAAAGTAATTAATGAACTCTAAATATAATCCATTATTTAGAAAAGCAGTGACTTCTTTTTAATTTATAATAAATAATACACTGATTTTACTTATTCCAAGTTACACAACCATGTGTAGATTATAAAATTTCATCCTTTGGAATTCTGCACTTCAGGTGGCATTTTCCATTCTAGATGGAAATGGGAATGCCACTAAAGTAGTTCACAGTTGTACCCCCTGAAATTACTAAAATTAAAAAATAAAACAGTTACCTAAAGCTTTCAATTTTATTTCTCTGTTCTCATATAACAAGTGTGCATATTAGTAAAACTCTCTGGAGATCACCATTTGTTTTAAAATTACACACTTGACTTAAATCAGCAAGTTTTCAAGAAGAATGAATGAATTTCTTATTTCTATAAAAGACAGGAAGGCATACAGGTGTGACTCCTGTATATCAACTGATGGTCATTAAACCAAAGAATTTACGGCAACTGTGACCATCTTAAACTCCTGACTGATGATCCATGACACCCCTCCCCATAAATTTTAAAGAATCAAGAATTATAAGGAAGCCACAACTATTTTCCATTACCATATGTATGGAGTAAAACCACAGATATTCTTTCCTTAAAGAAAAATGTCATTGTTTATTCTTAATACTAAATCATTTTTAAGACATCTGAAAATACTTAGAAGGCATAGGGGTCAGTCTTCTACCCTTCACCCGAATCTCATTTTGTTTACCTTCACATGTCTGAAAAAATGCATGATACAGTAATAACTTAACAGGCATAATATGCAGAACAATCCAACTTACTTTGAGAGCATAGAGGCCTGACTTTCCAGGGATTTTGAAGAATGTTCCATCCCCTATTCGAGTGTTAGTGTGAAGCATTGCATTCAGACAGGCTAATGGAGAGGTTCCACTAGAAAATAAAAAGTGTGCAAAAATGAAGCAGTCTGAGGTGCAGTTTTTACGGCAAAACTGTTCTCTGAGTCTCTCAAAAAAAGAAAAAAAAAAGACCTTTTTTTTTTTTGCATGCCTTTTAAAAATATCCTCCCAACCTCGAAAACATCTACATTACAATAAAGGGCCAGTCCAGTTTCACCAAAGTTAATCAGATGCATCTGTTTTATAGGCTTGAGGCAAAAAGTCTCCTAACTTGAAATTATGCTTTTATTCATAAAGCAACCAATACTATATTTTAAAGAAACCAAAACCCAAACATTTATGTGGTGTTATTTTACAAATAACACCATGAAGTCTCAGTTTTTAAATATTACTGACAACTTGATGGTTGCACTTGAATGATCAAAAAAAAAAAAATCAAGTTCAAGGGCAGCTCCATCCCATAGGCTGAAAAGCAACAAAAGAATAATAAACCAGGGAAGAACTGATTTGAAATTGTAAGTATTTAAGTTACTCACAGGACTGCATTTCTTACATGGCCAAATAAGAATGTATATCTGTATTTACATCTCAGATACAGCCTCTACAAGGACATCCTTTTCTCAACTAGATATGTCAAATAAAGAAATATGTGTTTGGGAATTCTGCCCAGCTAATAATTATGTTCTGCGGCAAAGATGCTAGTGGCTGAATTATGAAATCATTTTTTAAAGAAATCAAACAGCATTAAACTAATGATTTAAAATACTAAAGCACATATGTATAAACATTATTGGAATGTATTCATATATTTGGAAAGATGCTTATGAAATACATAATACACATGCATTTCCTGGGGTATATGTTAAAACACTTTATGTGTTTTGCTTGCAAGCTAGGATTTAGAGCTATAATGATTGCTTTCATTTAACCACATTTCCATATACATTTTACTTCCTAATACGCCAAAAGATCAATATTTTGTCAAATCAATTTTTATAAGAAGCTCTACCTCATCCCACATGCCTCTTAGGAATTATGGGTATTTAGTCCAAAATATTCTGAGACAATAGGGCCTTTAAGATACTAAGCTTTAAAACTTTGAATGTGGGAGATAAAATCATAATTTGTGCTACCAAATTAAAAGTTTTCTAAAAACCAAGATTACCAAATCTCTTACTAGCTATAAAAATTCACCAGTAAGACAAAAAAGTCAAATTTGCTGAATTGCTAGAAGACATTTAATAGCAAGTCAGCATATATATGCATCATGGTTATAAAGGTTTATAAGTATTATAATATGAATACTCGTTATTATTTTAGGAAGCGGCTTCTCTTTGCCAACACATAAATATGATTCCATTGGGTTTGACAGGAAACAAGAGTCCTCAATATAAATTTGGTCATAGAACAATGCCGTTGTGACACTGAAGTCCACATGGTAATAATGCTGTGTGCTTATGTAATACCTTTTCTCATGAAGCTCCTACAAGCTACAGACCTCATTTCATTATTTTCCTTCACCAAAGATTGTTGCTTATATTTAAAGTGGGCCCAGGCATACCTATAAAGTAAAATATATTCATCTCCCCAGAAATGTCTCTCCATGAATAAATTCCAGATAAATAATGCAATACATGTTTTACTGAACACTGCAAGTATATATTTTTACATTATACTCTTCAGACAAAAGCACAGAAAATTTGAAGCTGGGAATGATTATGCCAGATCTTTAGAGTTTTAATTTAGCAAAACTGTCAGAAATACAGACTTTTCATAGAGACTTGGCAAGAAGATGTTAACACCATAAGTAAAATAGAATCCAATACATAATAATGACACAATGTAGACTTTTAAAAATGTAACTTAATAAAATTGTCCACCTAACATAAAACCTCACAATATTCTTTCTGCTCTCAATTCCTAAGGTTCTAAAATGTACACAATTCTAAGAACTCAGAATTAGAATACTAAAGAATAACACACATTTAAAGGCAACTAAGAAATACAGAACAAATATGACATCGTAATTTATAGTTTCTTTCTAAGGTACAATAAACTTAAGATAATTGTAGAAGATAAATTGACTATTAAACAGCAATTTAATACTATACTTGCTGCAAACAAATGTGATAAGCATAGAGTTTCATCCAAATAAAGAGCTCCATTAAGCATGAATATGTCATTAAATTATACTTTTTTAACTTAATAAACTCAAGATTATGAAAAATTTTAAAATATATAATTCACAATCATGACATCTCAAAGTCTCAACAACTATTGCAATTTCTAATTTTTTTCAAAACAAAATTTGTTTTATTTCGAATTTATACAACAGTTGCATTTTAGAAGAATTAGAAAATATTTTGCAAAATGCAAAGTGCAAATTTTACAACTTTAAGTCAACCACTGATTAGTCATTTAATTTTAAGAATATCACTTACATTTTTTCACGGAAAAAAAACGCTATCCTGGTCCATTTTATTTAAAAACAATAAAAAATTAGCATCAAAAGAGATAAGTGCTTAGTAAAAGGTAACTGATTCATCCAATGCAAAATATAGATAGGAAAATGTATTTTTAAAATCTTTCATGCCATTTACTTATTGCTATTATTCTCATCACAATTCCATAAAATCTCAGACCACTTTTCCTGAAGAAATATGTCTTAACTGCTATTGACCAGGAATAAATAAAAGTCAGACTTACATATTTTTATATTAAGAAAAAAAAAATTAGCAAATACACGATACATTTATATACAAACATATCTATTAAACACAATGATTAACTTGTGAGTATGAAAAATGAGGCAGACATGCTTTAAAAGTGTGTATTCTTAGATAGCATGAACACCTATGTAACATCTCTTATTTTTAGTTCATTCCAAAAAGCGTTTATTTCACAGTTAATACAAAGGTTAATCAATCACCTGTCAGAATTAAGAAGTTAAAAATCCTGTAACAGAATATGTATATGAAGTAACAAAGCATCAATGTTTTAAAAAAATAATCTCTGAAATTTCAAAAGTTACTTACTTTCTAACAAGATGAATTGGAAAAACCATGATATCCCGATTTATAAAAGGAAAACAAAAAGAAAGGAAGAGAAGAAAGTTAGTTTTCCAACTTAAAACACAATTCTTTATATACCATTTCAATAAATAGGACAATATACAGGAAACCCACCAAAGTCAGAGATTTGGCAGGGGAGGTGGAGAGGGAAGAACTGGGGGGACTAGGGGAAGAGATGACTATAACTTTCTTCCCTAATGCTTCCATAAAGTTTCATTTTGGTCATAATGCACACACATTTCCATATAATAAATATAACCATATGTAGGCAGACAATATTTGCCCCCATCTTTTTTTCCTTTTTTTTTTTTTTCCCATCTCTTATAATTGGGCCCTTTCCTATACACCTGCCAGGGTGGATATACAGCTTATTCTACTTGTTTGCTTTTTTCCCTTAACTGTAGGGCTGTGGAACCCTTCTGGTTTGTTTTGTTTCCCACAACCCCTGAAGCAGAACAGGGGTGGAATTTGGAGGCAGGGGAGTAGGCATAATTTAAACTGTCTAGACATCAAAGAACCCCCAGAGACACTTCATAGAACCCAGTGCTGTGTGAAATATAGAAAACCCATTGCTTTATATTATCGTATTGCTGATGAAGCACATCAAACTTTACTAATAGTGAATACTTAGTGAAGGGAATGGATAGCCTATCTCTTTAAATAATTTTAAAAACCAGGAAGAATACCTGGGGGATGTGATTGGAAGATTATTTACAGATATGACAAAGAAAATATCATAATTGTAGGCATCTGTTCCTTCATATATAAAATAATGCTTTACAAGATAATATTTAAGTAATCCAAAGCTTAAAATATTTTAGCATATTAAAATAGTAATAATATCTTAGTAACAATTTTAGATGGAAGTGATTTTCTGTAAACAGTTTTAAATCTCATTTTAAAACCATGGGAATATCAAAACATTAGTCCTGCACAACATAAGTCTAAAGAGTCTACAAATTCATTAAGAAATTATTTAGCACCATTACTAGACAGTGTGCTAAGTGCTATTAATATAAATTAATATAAACAATTATATGTTCACTCTCCTTTCAAAAAAGAATAATAGCTTCTCTCAAGGATTTCAAGTGTAAGCTTTGAGAAAATATCTTAATTACAAAGAATATATTTTCAAAAGTAAATTATGTGGGCCTGTGGGTACAGGTAATGTTTTAGTTCTTGATATAGGATCTTTGAGCTCACTTTGTGAAAATTAAATTGTTTCAATTTAGGACGTGTGCACTAAACTCTGTATGTGTTACATTTCACAAAAAATGTTATAAAATGTTACAAAATGAATAACGTACCCTTGGATTTGTCTATTTATTTATATATTTAATGAGCATGTCCCTACTAGAGAAGAATAAACTATTTTTACCAATGAATAAGGATGACTTTTAAACACACATAGGTAACACAATGCACATCAGCTGACAATTCAGTAACTTAGATGATTAAAAACCACCCTAGAAAAATCAAGGTCAAGCTAAGTTCTTACTCTTGAAAAATATTACTGCTATTAAGAAACTAAAATGACTAAAAATAAAACCTTAAAAACTGGAGTCCTTTATATATGTCATCTGAAAAATATACGTATATGACACATGTAATTATATATGTTACCTAAAACATCCCAGCACAAAAAATAACATAGTAACCCTGAATTTTGATTCTGATGAACCGTGCCCCAGACTTCATGGTCCCTTTAAGAAGATCACTAATGAAAGATTTTAATAAGCACTGAGGACATATAAAGAATATGGTTTTTTAATGAACACTGACATATGAGGAATAACAAAGATCAAAGTTTAGAAAAATATAAAAAAGTAAATAGGAATAACCCATCAACTCAAATTAGAAATGGGTCATATTTAGAAGGAAGATATTTTATAAATTTCTACGTGAAGATAGAAAACCACGTAGACGTGGGTTTTCAATATCCAACATACCTCTAAGGTAAAGATAAAAACGTAGTCCTGATAATCTTATCAGGGGGAATATGAAGCAAAAAAATGTATCAAATAATATATGTTGTGCAATTTAATTCTCAAAACCTCAGCATGTGTCTTTGACTGGCTTGAACTATATGAAATATATTCTTCTTAGAATATAAACAGACATTTCAATTTAGACCTTTTATCAACTTCACAGAGACCACTAGATACTACTAGACAGACTATGGTGATTCGCACAGCCATACCCACTAGACTGGCCTTCTGTTTTAAGAGGCAAAAATTCCAAAACATCAATACAAGGATAAAAGTTTGCTTAGTATTATTTTAAAACAGGATATATAAGGAAATTAGGAAATAGCCTGATATGAATGTGTAAACCAAAACACATAATCTGTACTGTAATTTTTAAAGACCTTCAAGTAAAATAAGAGGTGAGGTGGTTATCTTTGATTATAGGCATCCAATAAAGGACATGGCACATGCACAACTAAATGTTGGCAATAGTTTCTCTTCCACTGTCACATTAAGGAAGGCGGTAGAACACACTGAATATGACGTGGGCTCTGGAGCCAGTGAGCCTGAGTTCAACTGGGGCTGGACCATTTACTAGCTGTGTCACGTTGGACTTAATCTCCCTAGGTCTCAAGTTCCTCAACTACAAAATGTGAATAATAAAAGTCACTATGTCACACAGGATTATTCTGAAGATTAAATAAGTTAAAACATACAAAAAACTGAGAACTACGTCTGGCATATTTTAAGTGTTCAAAAATTCTGAGCTATTATTACTATTACTACTACAACCACCACTCAAAGTAACTAACATCTATTTAGAGGTAAAAAGAATGGCAAATGGAAAGAAATCGATATTTTACAGCTTGTTTTAAAAATTGGTTAAGATTTTGTTTAACTTTCTAATATAAATAAAGACATAGACATGTATACAAGCCTAATCCATAGTTTTTCACATGTGGATAGTACTGAAAATAAGTGATAACTTAGTAAGGGTACAGGGAGGAGAATGACAGCAACAAACACCTATTATTATAGTTACTATTTATTGTGCGTCTATAACGTGCCTGGGCTTTCACAGCTATATTCCTTACAGCGCCCATAAAATGCAAGCGTGATTCCCAGTTTTACAGATGTGACTGAGGCTCAAAGGTTAACAATCTTACTGAAGTCAAATAACTAAGTGATACAGCTGAAATCCAAATTTTAATCTGATTCCAAAGCCCATGCTCTTTCCACTGTCCCATATTCTCTCCACGGAATCACCTCCTCCACTTAATCTACCTCAAACAATAGCAAAAAAAAAAAAAAAAAAAATTAGCACTTGAAGGAAATATATTTTAAAAAGTCAGATGATGCCAAATAAAAAGATGGTTGGCTCCATCTTCACTCGAAGGTGAGGCGATTGTCTCACCTTCGAGTGATGACAGCAATGACTTCCCCAGGGTAGATTTCAAATATTATAAATAAAGAACAGGGCTGCCGAAGATGACATTGTTGGTTATGTTCCTTAGGTAATGCTACTCGTGAAAACTAAGGAAGAAGGAACTTAGAGAAAAATATGGTAGAGAATTCAGGTCCATAACTCAGATGACTCTGTAGAATCGGATCATTAAGGAAAAACACAATCCATTCACTGAACAAACATTTATTGAGTACACTGTGTATGTCAGGCTAATCTTGAAATAAATTGGCACTCTGACATTGCATTACACATAATAGAAACAAAGGCTGAACTAAACTGAATTTTCTGAATACATTTGAAATGACAGCGGACTCAGGAGAAAGGCAGCCTTGAGGCATGTTACAGACAAGAGGAAAACCATTTGGAATGTAAATGTTCTCCTTAGTTTATTCCAAGGAGATAATTGAGATGTGATCATGTGTGGATGTATTATATCATCAGCTCTAATGCAGAGGTAGTCAACCCATGGCCACTTGGGTTGCCATGGCTCTTCAGGACTTTATACTGCAAACTCAAAGAGAGTATTTCCAATTAGGCCAAAAATATATCTTCCAAAATAAAATAGTAAATTTCATACATTAAAGAAGAGTTACTATAATTAAATCTGGAATAAGTTAGTTTTATAGTAAAATGTAAATTTCTATATTTGACTTGTAGCTACTCATACTCTCACATATTATTAGCAACAGTTAATACTGTACAATTTCCAAAATCTGTTCTATGGAATATTAGCCACAAGTGAGGCTCAAAAAAAACTGTCAAATGTGTTTGTGAAACACATGTTGTATTCTCCTCTTACCAACTCACCAAATACATTAACAATATATATGTTAAAGACTGAAAAATTCTGCTTACCTCCATGTTTGCTGACTATATATAATAAAGGAGTTCTCTCCATCATAATATTTAGCAACCTCTCCTACTATGATATGCCCCAAATCATACTTGGGGACATTCTATACTATATTTATATAATTAGAATCACCAGGAAAAAAGTATCTAGAAGTCATCACTACCAGGAATGTTTTATTTTATTAGCCAAATCTTAAAAAAAAAATTTTTAAAGGTATGCAAAATATCTGTTTTTCTGTGGAAAAATAATGGAATGTGATGATTATTTTTCCCTGTGTAAATGAGTAACATTGGAAAATATATCCACAAACATTAAACAGCATTGGAAAATATACAAACAGAACCTCTATATAATTGAAAATACTATATGTTTGTAATACAGTTTGAGCATCTCTGATCAAAAAATCTGAAATCTGAAATGCTCCAAAATCTGAAATGCTCACTGAAGCATTGTGGATCTCAAATTTTGGGATTTCAGGTGCTCAACCAGTATAGCACAAATATTCCAAAATCTAAAAAAAAGTCTGAAATGCGAAATCTGAAACACTTCTGGTCCCAAGCATTTTGGATAAAGGACGCTCAACCTGTATTATATTACCTGACAGATGACACAGCTAACACGAAAATCACCTTACTCATCTCCCCCATGTGGTTCTCCCTGCTGCTCCCTGCTCGCTCAGTGATGAGTACAATCCTCCTCCTCACCGCTCATGACTGAAGCATTTCTCAGACTATTCCAACTATTCTGCCTCCACAAAGCCTCAACAACGTTCACCTCTCAATTTGCATTTTTAGTTCTTTACAGCCTACTTGAAGTGATCTTTACCTCATACACAAAAGGACAATTCTACAGCCTCCACTGCCTTCAACTTCTCCCAGCTCCAATTCATCCTACACACTGGTGCCAGACAATTTTCTTATTTAAATACAAAAACAAAAAACATTGCTCAGACTGCTTCTTAAGGCCAAGCCATTCACTGGCTTCTTCTTTTTTTTTTTTTAATCAGTGCTTTCAAGCACAAATTGCTCAGGCTGACAGGGCCATTCTACAATACAGTTGGCACCTACCTCATCTTCATCTCTCCAAATGTCAGACCACTCTCCTGTAATCCAATCAAACTCACCAAGCCTCTACGGTTTCCCTTCTCTTTGCTTTGGCTCATATGAAACCCCATCCCCTGAATCATCTCCCAGTCCTATCATGCCCCATTTTGCCACTCAAAATAAAATTTTTAAATGAGATGGGGAAGCCTTTTGTGACCACAAGATATCCCCATTCCGCTAGAACAATCATAACATTTGCATATCTCTCATGTTTTCTTTTCTTTGAAAATCGTTTACACCTCTAACATTCCTGCTTTTACTACTTCCAACAAGTTTAGAAATTCAATAGGGGATAGACATATATTCATAGACATATATTCATATATTCATTCATATATAGACATTTATTCATCCTTATATTGCCTGACAAGCAATCCCGATGTGTTCAAAAGGTATTTATTTGAAATAAATTTAATTACTGCTATAAAAGCTGTTACAATCATGGATGTCTGGACATAAAGCACCTGCAATGAATGCCACCAATATTATTTTTAAACTCATAGCTACCATTATGTCTATCAACCACTCTACAGACCAAACAGGGCACAGTGGCCATCCTATACTTGCATGCTCTGCATTCTTTTCTTTTAGGATTCAATAAAATGGTCTTGATTTCCCTGCCAGGGAGGTTGGCCAGATTAAACTATCTTTCTGGTCACAGACATTGGTGAATTGGTAGAAGTTCGAGCACCTTTCATTCGAGCACTGATACAGAAATAGAGGGAAAGGGCATGCATTATTTTCAGTAGGAACACCAACCACACAGACATAAAGATTAGCTGGTGCCCGTCTCTGCCTCCATAAGGACAGAGCCTGCTGAGAATAAAGCTAACCAGAGAAAAGCAGAGCAAAACATGGAAAGAAAAGAAGAAGAAAAGTGATGATATCACTTCAACTCCTGCATTATCCAGTCACGTTGAGGATCAACCTGTTGGATGTCAAAGTTAAATAAGCTAATAAATCCCCTGCTAGTTTTATTTTTGACACCTGACTACTAAAGAGCATAAGTAACTTGTATAAGTCAATTTTATTTTTCTAGGCCTCAACTTCCTCTTCTGTAAAATGCTGAGTTTAAAATAGGTGTGTTTAAAGGATAAACTAATCCCTTTCTTGTTAAGGTTTTAAGGGCAATTATTAATAGCAAGAGTTTGACTATTAACTTTCTAAAGTTCATTCTAATCAGGCTGCCCGTCTGTATGCCTTCCTTATCCTTAATGCTGTCTGCTCTCCTCTCTTCCTACTCATTTGGCCAGATCCTATTGCCTTCACTTCCTAAAAGGTACTAATTACCTCTGTAGTCCACAATGATCTTCCTTGCACCTTGATAGCCATTACAGCCGATGCTACTATTGCAGCATTTAGTTCTGTGCAGTCTAACATCACATTACTTGATGGCAACTAGTTCCTTGAGGACTCCAACTTTATTAATGATTCTCTCTACACTCCTCATAGAGCCCTGCCAGACTTGAAGACTCAGAAAACATTGAGAGGCTTTGTTGAAAAGCAAACACTTCACAATTTACAGAGCAGAACACAATTTGAAGCCTGACAATTCCAAGTGTTGGCTGAGGATGTCCAGAAGTGGGAATTACGAAATACTCCAGAATGAGAATATAAATTGATATAACCAATTTGGAAATATATTTGGCAATATCTAGTTTTAACAGTGTGCATGCTCTCCAGATCAGCAATCCCACTTTTGGGTATAAGCTCTAGAAAAAACTCACATATTTTCACAAAGAGATATTATTTGTTATAGAAAAAAACTATAAACAACCTAAATATTCAATAGGTTATAGCTAAAGACATATACTTTTACCTATTCATAGTAAAAGTATAAAATTCTGAACTACAATAACACACAGTAAATCTATGACTCCAGTTATCCCTGAAAAGAAAAAGATAAGGAAATCAAAAGCACATCAGCTTTTTTGGCTAGACGTTATTTAAAAGAAATCTGAAGCAACTACGACACCACATCTACAACTGTTTATTTCAGCTAGTGTTTTTTGGTATATGGGATCTTTGCTGTATTTTCAAAATTTTTCAAAAGAGAAAAAAATTATTAATGTTATTATTCTTTTACCCTCAATTTGGCTTCTAATTCTGACTCTCCTTTTGATTCGGCTTATGATAATGTTTAAACATTTTTATGCAAATAAATAAATACAATTACATGGAAATTGTAAAGGTACATCATTACACCCATTTAAAAGCAAATGTCCCTCTCAACTTCCCTCATTCTCATCCACTGCTTAAAAAGGACTGGGTTAAATATTTATTAATACCAGGCTTTTTCTTCCAGATATTTTTGCATTTACATTCACATATAGACATATATTCAACTCTATGGTTTAGTATTTTTAATTTATGTTCAACACAAATGAGAACATTTTTGTTCTTAACACTCTATATAATTCTGAGTGCTTTTAATAGTAATATAATGCTCATAAGAGTCTATAAAATATACTGCATAATAACTTAAGTATTTGCTTATTACAGAACCCTTGGTTGTATCTAATTTTACCCATTAAAGTAGTACTGCAATGAAGAGTTTTGTATGTAGTTCTCCTTATATATGTGCAACCGTCTCTCTAGGACAGATTCAAAGTGAATTTTTAGAATGCCTTGAAAATTTTGGTAGCTACTTCCACATTACTTTCCAATGAAGGTAACTAGTCAATGATGGATAGTATTAATCTTCAAAATTTTGATAATCCAATCAGGGATGACAGTGAAAGGCCATTCCAGGTAGAGGAAGCAGTACAAAGGAAACACAAACGGAAACTGAATGTGGTGTGCAGGAACATGATCAGCTGGCATTTCCAAGGTGGGAGGTAGGAGGGAGAGTAGGGCAGGAATCAGATTCCAGAGGGAAGGTATAGACCACTTTATAGTGCATGACATTTAGCACCATAGTTTAAATGCCACGGCAAGGAGCTCATACTTCATGAAGGAGATGACGGAGAACCCAGAGGAGTGGAACAAGCAATGTGGTCTTGTCCCTCTTTTAGTACAAGGATAGATTTAAATTTAGATACCCCCAGTAGAAAATAGACCAATGAGAAGACTGTAGTATTGGCCTGCAGGGTAGACAGAGCAAGCTTCACCAGAGCATTGATGGTGGGCAGAGACGTGGAGAAAGTGTCAAGAAATATATGGGAAGACATACATACATACATAAAAACAGTAGGACAAAGACAGCGTCAAAATGTGTGAGATAAGGGGGCAGAAGGAGTGTAGAGTTGCTTCAGAGACTAAAGGTGAATGGTGGCATAATTAATTAAGATGGGCAACAACACAGATAGAAGAGGTGGGTTTGGAAACAATTTGATGATTTTCGGTTCTGGAATTACTTATTTAAAGGTATGTATCCAAAATTCAGACACATACACACACCACAGAGTTAATGGTAGAGTATGAGATAAATATTGGGGAACCATCAGTATTGAGGTGGCATTTAGAATGGTGACAACTAATGGGCACAGTTGTAGAGTAATAAAAGAAGAGAAAAATGACTGACTTTAATTTATTATATTCCAAACTTTAGAAAACTACATGAGAGAATATTCCTGAGATCAAAGACGGGAAAAAATCCTACAAGGAATTCATTATAATGTTACAATGTGTACTCCAATATCAACACATGATTGTTTTAGAAGCCAGAATAAATCTCTGTATTCACAGGTAGATATAACCTATAAATAGAAAGTTATCTAGAGAATCCTGCCCACAGGAACTCTTCCTTTAAATATTGTTTTTTCTTTTACCATGTAACATAAGAATATTACTAAATATCTGCCAATTGAAGAAAAGATGAGAAAAAATCTCTCAAAACTCCAACTCCTTAAAAGAACTCTGAGCATTTTGTAAATTTTCTTCTAGGCTATTTTTCTGAGTTTTTTTTTCTATTTTAAAGTTATAATTTACCTAAATATAGAATGACACTATTACGTTTCATATTATATCCTTTTTCATAACACCACAAAACTATCATAACTATCATATGAAATGGTGAAAAATACTCTATCAACTTATTTCAAATAGATGGTCTTCATCCTGGCTGTATATTAACATTTCAGGAAAAATTTTAAAAATGCAAATTTCAGGGCCAACTCCACCCCTATTAAATAAAAATCTCTGGGTAGGGCCCAATCATAAGCATTTTCTTAAATCTTCCAAATGATTCTAATGTACAGCCAAGTTTGAGAATCACTGATATCACCAGTGAACATTTAAATCATGTCCTCCACTTACAATAGAAATAATACAGATGTGAATACCTTAATGCACATAATATCTTTTTCTTATAATCAAGAATAGTCTTTTAAGGTAGGTTTGCAGAAGTTGCATTATTAATTCACGAAAGTTATTTAATGACCTTTTGTGAATAATGCTACCTGGCTTTTCAACGAGTTGTTCTGGTTTCCTCTCTCATCAGTAGTATATAAACAGGGAAGCATCACCTGGAGTCAGGTTCAAGTGCATAGACTGAAACAATCCCCAAGCATTTAATTTGCATCTTTATGATTATTAGTAAGACCGAAAAAACACTTGTTTATCCCTTAGTTTTACACACTGTACTTCCTCTGCTGTTCATGTCCTTTAGCCATGATGCTAGCAGGTCATTATTTTTTCTTATTGTTTTAATAATATCTTTAAATAATATCTCCACTATATACACGAAAAATATTTTCCCAACATGGTTAATGGTCATTCAATGTTTTGTTTTTGATATAAAGGCATATCAAATGTTATGTAGCCAATTATGATCATCCCTTTTCTTTGTGGTTTACTTCACAGCTTCTAACTGTGAAAAGTTATATCCCTGTCAAAGGTGGGTTTAAGTGTTAGATTTAAATTTTTCTTAATATTTTTCCAATGATATAACCTTTTCATATATACATTTTCAATCATGCCTTTATCTTCCTCAACATAAACTACAATTAGCACATTACAAGAAAATTTATTATTTGTAACAGCTTTCTATGATTCAGAAAGAATAGAGTTCCCTTGTCCATTACTTCATTTTTGACTTATCCTCCTACCCCTTCTTTGCAAAAGACTCTGGTACTACTCATCTGAAATTCCTTGATCAGCAGAATGTCAAAAGAATTCAGCTCAGAGTTTTGCTGGCTATGGAAAAAAATTTACCTTTAAATGTTTGATAAAGGAAATGTCTAAAAATAACTAAACAGACCACTACTGTTAAGATTGCCATTTATACTACAAGACAAATGCCAATTTAATTTAGCTTTTTTCTCTCCTCTGTAGTCCTCTTCTGTCTTTATCCACTTACATTCTGAAGGTATTTTGTTCAGCTGTGGTCTTCTATTTTGATTAGAAGTGTTACCATATAAATATATTAAATAAACATAGCCTTCTAGGAAAAAACATAGCTTTGTACAGCTGTCTGCTATATAAGTTTTGTAAAATTCAAACATCATATTTATTTAGGATGGCAAGAAATATATCTGTAAGATTTAGAGAGAATTATAAAGTAAAACAAGCTTTACTTTACAAAAGGCCTAATTTCAAAGTAAGACTTCTTATGCAAACAATATGCTCTGGAAAGGAAATATAAATACAAAAAGCAAAAATTCAAGCATCCTTCCCTTCCCCAAATTTAGTATGCCACACTTAAAAATACATCTTAAGAATCCAGCAGGCCTAAAAGAAATTTAATACACCTAGTTCTTGTTTTAATTTCACCCTCAGGGAAATATGATTCATGAGAGATGTAAGTTGGCAGCAGGGGTTGCAGAAATGTGTGTGTTTGCTACAAGTCAATATTAATACTCTTCCATACAGAAAAAGCAGTAAAATAAAGGTCAGGATGGACAGGATTAATGCAAATGTTTAAAGAAAACAAATAATGATGATTCTGGCTAATAGTGTTTGAAAACTATAACATTATACACATATAAATAAATTCCACAAGTAATGCTACTAATAGGTTATATACGTATTACTTCTGTTTTACAGAAATAAATATCTTCCTTCAGGAAAAAAGTGTGCATTTTGATGACCCATGAGGAGAAATGTGTCTTTAGACAAAACAAGATTTCCTGTGCATTATTTGACAGCAATATCAACGTTCCAAGCAGGTACACAGAGACTCTCCAGAGAACAACTCCAATAATGAAAAGGGAGAACAATATGTAAATATAATTGGGGTAGAAAGGAAGAGAATTGGTGAGCCAAGGTAACAGTTAAAGAAAAATTACTTTAAACCTGGGGCCCTGTTTAATCAACTAACTAAATAGAAACTGCTTAAACTGGCACTAAAATTATAGAGAGTTGTCTGTGTTTACATAACAAAACAACAAGAGATATATTCTTTTGTCTTCCTTCATTTTGCAATCTTTCCAAAAACGCACCTTGAGATATCATAGCTTCTGGCCATTTGACAAATGTCTTATTTAAGTAAGCACGACCCCAACCCACTCATTTAACTTGAGTTAATATTCCTGATCTTTTACATTGCCACTTAAAGCTTTCAGGAAATGGTTCCTTGATGCACCTGCCACCAAATTTCATTAAATCAATATTTCACTTAAACTAAGTCAGGAAATCTTAAGGTGCTGAATTCAATTATGAATGTTACTTCATAAGCTGATAGTAGATAAAATATAGCATTGACATTGAAAACCATTATAATTAAAGGGCTTCAGTTCTTTTTCTTTTGGAGGGAGGGTTGTTTTCTAGGGTACCAGTAACATAATTAATAACAGCATATCATGTCAGGATAACAATAACATTTTTAACTTTCCTATTCTGAAATGTCAGTTTATAAGTACAGAAACCACATTCTCTGCCTAAACCTGAAATAAATCTATTATGATAATGCAAAACAGCAACTCATCAATATAAAAATAAAAACTACTAATATGGATTCAAACTTTATCCAAATATGAAAACAACTATTTACCAAAATCTAGACAAATTACTCTTTAAGCAGAACACAAAAATTCACCACATCTCTATCATATGCATCATGTTATATGTGAAAGCAGTGATAAGCCAAGGTTCCACATAAAAAAGTTTTTCAGATACATTAAAAACAAAAAAAACTGCTATAAACAATAACTGCCTGGTATTTGTCTTCAAATGCTATCTTTTCTTGGATCCTTACTAACTACCCTATTGACTTCCATGCACAGATCCTTGTGGTAGTTTCCTAGGATCCAGTGCAAGGATATTATGACTTCATTTTCAGTACAGAGAAAAAAACAAATGTCAGAGCAAAGATATAAAATCCAAAATTCTAAACCTGTTCATTAAATGATCTTAAAATTGTTCACTTTGTCACTTGGCTTGTCAAACTGAGTTTTAAGAAAACTCTGGAAATTTTCAAAATAAACATTATCCTAGTACATTCCTGTGTCTCTCATTTCCTCCTTGGTTTGTGCATGTCTCCTAAGAGGCATTTTTTTTCCCTTCTTTTCTTTTCTCTGAGGACTCCCCCACATCCCCACATCAAGTCTAAAATTTGCCTGTGGCCCACTGATGGAAAGACTGAGCTTTGGAATCAGCCAAACCTAGGTTCAACTACCAGATCTTCCACTTACAATTATGTGAAGTTAGTCAAGATAGCTAACTTCTCTCAGCACCAATTTCCTCATCTGTAAAATGAAGAAACAGCACCCACTTCTCTATATTACCGTAAAGAATAAATGAACTGAAAAATAGATAATGCTTGGCTCAATGCCTGACACTGATCAGTTACTGCATAAATGTTAGTTTCCTGCCCTTTTGCCAAAATGACATTCAATAGACAGTTCTAATGATATTTACAGACACATACATCTGCATTTTCTTTTCAGATCTTTACCTGTATTCTACTCTTAGACCTAATAAACTTCCTCTGTGTTCAAAACTCAGCAAGCTTTTCATACTCTAAAGAAAAATACTAAAATCATGTTATATAAATAAATAACCACCCAGAAGCAGCACAAAATTTCTAAGGAACATGTTCAAAAATGAAGAAACCCTAGTATATTCCTTGCAAAAACTTAAAATGCTTGTGCAGTTTAAGGCGAAGAAGAGGCAGTATTTATGCTGCAAAATTCCTTAAAACTGCAACGCAATTTGATTCTCAGTAAAACAGAGTCAGAATAATGAAGTGCTTTCAGTGAAGATAAAACAAAATCTTCACCGGGCAAAATCAGCCATCAGCCTCAGGAATATTTATTAATGTAGTCAGGCTACTTTGCTTTAAAAGAGCCCCAAGCAAAAGGGTGAACAAATAGACCACAACTTCAGCAAGAAAGATCATGGAGATGCAGTCAAAAATGTTCACAGGGAAGAAGGCTCTGGATATAAACCAGAAAGGAAAATAAAACATTTCTATCTAATATTACAATAGAATTTTCACAGTAAGATAAATTTGTGGTTAAAATATGGCCACAGTTTACACAAACTGTAATTCAGACAGAGAAATTAGAAAGCACACCAGAGCCTCCCAAATTTTCACTTTCCAACACGTCACACTTTCTCGGTTTCCATTCTAGGCTGCACTGTCACACTGACAAAACAGTGTATGTGAGCGACATCAATCTGGGAATCACTCTCATAACTTTCTACCCCGTCATTCAAATCGCACTGCCTGGCCCTCAGGTGTCCAGTTGTCTGTCCTCTCATGCGCGCTAAACAAACAGGGGAATGAGTGACTGCTAAGAGGTTCCATACGGGAAGACCCTCGATGTCCATTTTCACCCAACGTCACTAGCTGGTACCTACCCGGAAGGAATGAACGGAACCACTCCAATGCAATCCCAGCCACTCCTGCTAGTTCAAGCATTCGGTTCAGCATCACCTCATGACCAACACGAAAGCAGCTGAGGCTCTAATATAATCATCATGGAAAGTTGTCCCAAATCCTTCATTGGAGGAAGATCCTTCATACACACCAACGCTGTCTCCAAGCCATGCCGGGGTCTGAAACCAGACTGGAAAATATTATATATGTGTATATATGGTAAAACTCCCACAAACCACTCTTCTACTTTGTCGTATTTATTTACAGCTGCGTAACCCATCCTATATATTGCCTTCTCAAGGTAAAAACATGAACATTCAAGGAAAGATCCTTTCCATAGTAGAAGGTTAACTTAAAGCACATGAAGACCTGGTGCTGCCTTGTAAGGTAGTTGAGATGGTCCCACATGGAACATACTTTGTCCTGAAGGGAAAAGAGAAAACACAATATTGGTTTCCAGGGCTAATCTTCTAAACTTAGTGGATAGGATCAAACTATTCCGATATTTAAAAAGGAAAATAAAAGACTTGGATTTTTCAGCAGATAGAATAGCAATGCCAGATTAACCCTCGAAGCTCTAGTTGGTATTACCAAAAGTGCGTTGCCTCCTCCTGAAACCCACTGTGTGGATACCACTTTCATAATCCTAACTACCAGCACTTGGACTGCATTATCAGACTCTTTCCTGATCAAAGAGCTCTGGATTAACTGCACTTGCTTATCCTGGAGACAGGGCCAAGAAGAACAACTTCCAATGGTAAGAAAAATAAAAACAAAAATAAATAAAATATGATCAATGGACCCCAAGAGCTATTACACATAAAAAGCAAAAAGAATTCAAGCCAACTAAAAAAATATCAATTTTCCTTCTCGTTCCTTAATGAATAGGCTTTTTAGTAGCAGGGTGACGGACATTACATAGAGTATTTAAAGTTTAACCAGAAAATTCACTACTTGTTATTTTCTTGGGCCCTTTATTACAAGATTGAACACTATTTCCTCTTTGCGTGTCCCTTTCACCTAAATTAATACTGATAACTAAAACTTTTAATCCCAACCACAAAATTTTATCAAGTTTCTCTATTTCCAGAATGTGTCTAAAATAAAATTAAATGGGTTCAATCACTGCAACATTATTATCTGTGTGCTTATCCTAACTTATTTTTTACATCAAACAGCTATCTATAAAATTGCTTGTCATATATAATTTCATTTAAAGTTAATAGAATTCTGTCTTCTCATTTCCATTTCCTTTGTGCTACTGGCCAGATCCATTCCTTGTCAGTTACTTTCAGTCTATATTAAAACAAAAAAGCCTGGAAACATCCATCTGACGTACTGCCTCCCCTACCTGCTCGGTATATTCTTTGTTTCCTAAGTCAATTATTCTGTTGATGTCAAATATCTAGAAGCCTTTCAGAAAAATTTGGACCTGAGATTTATATGAAACATAATACTCATTATGTTTTTCTGGACACTCTCCACGTACTTCACTACAGCTCATGAAAATGACAAGTCTCTCACTAATGATAATGTAAAGAATGAATGACTCACCTAGGCAAAAAATTCAGAAAATATTACTTTGAAAGGGATGGTCCACTTGGTTGCTTAGTAATATAAATTATTTTTCCTTCTTAAATTTAAGTCCTGTTTGACATATTGACCTCTAATCACATAACCTGAGGTTGTGACCACTGTAAAGTTAGTACAAGAATCTTCTCAAACCACCTCTTTTACAGATAACTTTAACGATGTCTGTAAGTAATCTATGGTCAGTCAAATAAACATTTGCTGTGATGCCAACTATTATCTAGGAACCACATAGGATATGCAAACTTGAGTAAGGTATGCCACTATTTATCTTGGAATTCATAGTTTAGTTGGGAGAAAGACAGGTAAACAAAACTATGATAATGATATATTTTTTACTTTTCATGGAATACAAAAGAAGGAAACATATTTCTGTGGCGAAGGTTTCCCAGGGGAGGTGACAATCTTAAATGATAAACAGGAATTAAGGTGGTAGTGATGATAATAACCAAGCGAAGCTAAGGCGTTAGTGGATATGCAATTTCCAAGAATCTTGGAAATCAGATCACTACTCACAACTAAAATATATCCTATGCTATAGTTAGTTTATTAGACAGCAAAACTACTTCAGTATAATGGAAAACTCCAAAGATACTATGAATGTTCAACAAAAAAAACTATGAGACTCTCAATGACAGGAGTACGCAAATAGTGACACAGATTTTCCAAAGAATCAATTATTTCCTACATACTTAAATGTACACCTCCTCGGAGATAGCAAAGTGGTTTTGTTCACTAAAGCTTATTCTCCAAACTTGTATTTTGGGTATTTGAAGCTTCGTAATCAAATTTCAAACAAAATTTGGGTGACAGTGCAAACACACAGAACTCTCTCTGTGTAAAGATGTGCAGGATACTACATGTTAACACATATAAATTTGGAAGGTGGGAAAGCAGAAGAAATTCTACATCAATATCCTGCATCTGGAGACTAAAGTGGCCTACGTGTGAGAGCTAACGATTGTTACATTGTACATGGAGACAATCCCTAATTTCAGAGTCCAAACATTAGTTATTGGTATATGTCATATTAGAAACAACTCAGACTCTGTAACTGTAGTTTGAAATCTTGTCATAGAATCTGAATTAAGAACATGAACTAGACTCCCTATTCTAACTGCTGATAAAATATTAGATAAAAAACATTTAAAAATATTATATATTTCTTATATAACTAGTGTGCCAAAGTACCACTGTAAAATATCTTAATATACAAACTGGACTTCATTCAATCTCGATTAACTTTCAAATTTCTAACAAAGCAGCAAACAGTGACATAAAACAAATGTATTACAACTGATAGCACATTTTCCAAGTTTTTTCAGATTATTTTCATAGCAGCCTTACAATGCAAATAAACACTTACAATTTCCTGTATTTTATAGCATGGAAAAACAAAAAAAGACTGAGTGACTTATCCAGGATAATACATTATGTTAGAAGCAGAAATAGAGCTAGAATTCAAATTTCTATTCACTCAATCAGAAAATATCATAAGTCTAGTATATCAAGGGCACCAAGGGGAAAAGAAAGATCAATGAGACATGAACTCTACCATTAAGGAAATTGCAGTCCTATTACAACAAGAGAAAATTTGAGAGACTTTATTAGATACTACCACGAAGGAACACACTTATTATGTTAAAATGGAATAGCAAGGATAAAATGATGAATTGAAGCTAAAGGAGTTAAAGAATTCTTCACGAAGAGGTAAAAGTATACAACATTTAAATTGGGCCTTGAAGGTAGAGGTGAAAGGCAAGAAACGGTGAATGTCATTACAGTCTGAGCAGATTCAGAGAAACCTAAAAATGTAAGAAATGTGTGTTATAACATATATAGGTAATCTTTTTTCAAATATAAGAAATAATAATACACATTTAAAACAAATCAAGCCCAAGCACGAGATTTAATGAAAAAATAGAAACGGCAGAGGCTGATAGTTGATTCCCAGTAAGGACCCTTCCCTACAGCTAAGTAAGCTCCCTACTTTGGATAGCTGGGAACATGCCTCCTGCAATAAAGACTATATTTCCCAGCTTTCCTTTCCAGCTCAGGGCAAGCGTGTGTCTGGCCAATGGGACATGCGGTGCACTGATGCACTCGACTTCCAGAACATGTCTTCAAAGGGACTACGGCCCAGCTGCAAGCCATCTCAGACAACTGGAATGAAAACAACATCCTAGAGATGGCAAAGCAACCAGGCAGAAGGACTTGGTTTCCTGGATATCCTGGTGCGGCAAAGCTATCTTAGCACTTCTGAGACGGCCTACCTTCAGACAGTAACATAAGAAATGAACTTCTATCTGATTAAGCCACTTATTTTGGGATCCCATGGTACCCATACAAACTTACACATTAGTTTATAAAATAGGCTATACTATAAAGCAAATAGCAATCAAAAGTAACTTCTTGGATTTCAATTCTCAAAATCTAGGAAAATACCTGCACGGCCAAAGAAACTATCACAAGAGCAAACAGACAATCTACAGAATGGCAGAAAATATTCACATGCTATACATCCGATAAAAGGCTGATAACTATCATCTATAGGATGATATAAAATCATCCTATAAAGGACTGATAACTAATCTATAACTAGTTCTATACAGAACTCAGGAAAACCAGCAAGAAAAAAATCAAGCAACCCTATCAAAAAGTGGGCAAAGGACATGAACAGAAAATTTTCAAAAGAAGACAGAATAATGGCCAAAAAACATATGAAAAAATGCTCAAAATCATCAGGGAAATGCAAATCAAAACTACAAGGAGATATCACTTATCTCCAGTGAGAATGGCCTTCATCAAAAAGTCCCAAAACAGGGACAGGCAAGGTGGCTCACGCCTGTAACCCTAAGCACTCTGGGAGGCCGAGGAGTGTGGATGGCTCATGATCAAGAGTTCGAAACCAGCCTGAGCAAGAGCGAAACCCTGTCTCTACTAAAGATAGAAAGAAATTAATTGACCAACTAAAAATATACAGAAAAATACTTAGCCGGGCATGATAGTGCATGCCTATAGTCCCAGCTACTCAGGAGGTTGAAGCAGGAGGATCACTTGAGCCCAGGAGTCTGAGGTTGCTGTGAGCTAGGCTGACGCCATGGCACTCTAGCCAGGGAAACAAAGTGAGACTCAGTCTCAAAAAAAAAAAAAAAGTCCCAAAACAATAAATGTTGGCATGGATACAGAGAGATAGGAATAGTCGTACACTGCTGGTGGGACTGCAATCTAGTGCAACCTCTGTGGAAAGCAATATGGAGATAGCTTAAAGAGATACATGTAGATCTACCATTTGATCCAGCAATCCCATTACTGGGCATCTACCAAAAAGAACAACAGACGCTTTATAAAAAAGACATCTGCACATGAATTCACAATTGCAGAGATATGGAAACAACCCAAGCGCCCATCAATACATGAGTGGATTAATAAAATACGGTATATGTATACACCATGGAGTACTATTCAGCTATAACAAACAATGGTGATATAGCACCTCTTGTATTTTCCTGGATAAAGCTGGAACCCATTCTACTAAGTGAACTATCCCAAGAATGGAAAAATAAGCACCACATGTACTCACCATCAAATTTATTTTAACTGGTCAATACCTAAGTTCACATATAGGAATAACATTCTTTGGGCATCGGGCAGATGG